>DWPV01005161.1:0-12750 GCA_018251915.1 Urbanus proteus proteus
CCAGTGACCCCGGGAAGGACGGCGGTATGTGTGGCCGCATACCGTCGTGCACCAGATGGTGCGGCGAGCGTTGTGCTCGCTTGGGATTGGGCCCGTTGGGGCATGGCGCTGGAGGACTCCAGTGGAAGGTCCCTTTGGAGTACCTGGAGTTCTCTATTTAAAGCGCTGAGGCGGCCACCGGAGGAGTTTTAGTGCGGTAAGAATCCCACATAACCCGGCGTCGCTCCCGAGGCCTCGGGTACCTTTTGAAGGTTCTCACTCGTCAACAAAAAAAGGTATATGTGGGCTAATAAAACGATAAACCAATGCGATTCTGCCTAAGTGGTTGCGTGAGGTCTTTATTCCATACGACAAGTTATTTACATTTTACATAGTTTAAACTGTTATTGCTAAGTATTTGTGAACCAATTAAGTCATAAACCTACGCTAGACAATTTTCCCTTAATTCGTTGCGTGATTTTATTTGTAGGCTAGAGAGTATTAACTATGTTGCCTTGAGAAATCATTAGCGTTTCCCTTTTCAATACTTGAATTTAACTTTGTCACAATTTTACTTAACACAGCTTCCAAACACAAAATAGTCTAGTGACTAGTTTAATAGTTGCTAATTACATAAAAATGTTCGAAGCAAATCTATTTTCATTGTTAAAATTGTTAGTAAGGTATTCATTATCCATTTATTAATATGGTTATAATCAAGAAATCATTTAAATAAAATGCAAGCAATAAATTATAAATATAAATAGATTTAATGTTAAATTATTGAAAGTTATTTTGGGACAATTAAGTCACAAGCCAGCGCTAGGCGATTCTTCCGTGACTCGATGCTCGATGTTTTCATTCAGTATGGATTAAGTTATTAACTAGGTTTCGTCGGGAAATCATTGGTCTTTCCCTTTTCAACTTAGATTTAATTTTCATCGTCGTTTACGCGATATTGCTGCGTAATGTACATTGACCTAATAAGAAATAGTCTACTGTAAATTCAAAACAGAAATTCAAAAGAAAATATATTTTCTTCGAAATTGAACTGTTTTATTTATTATTGCATCTTTAGACTACAAAAAAGTTATAATCGAGCCATAACTATAATATTAACACCTAGTTTGAAAAAAAAACAGTTATAAAATAAATACGGCTCCATAGTAATAATATATTTTATCTTTGAATTATGTGCGTATTAAGAATTATGTAAGGAACTCCACAAATCTGGGATGTCCCTAAGATGTTCACAAACTTGTAAAATTTCCCAACCCGTCCTTGGCGGTTTTCTAATCTGATTTGGTGGCTTTAACCCTACTCATTCGGTAAATAGCGCTCAGAGGCACCGTAATGGATCCAAGACTTGTTTTATTTAAATAATTAAATTTTAATTTAATCACATCATTTATTTTACTGCCCGTCTGTGAACTACTGACTAGTCCTCTTGTTTGAATATACTAGATTTACGGTGATTGCCATTTATTAACTTATAAGTCGGTAAATAAGTATGGTACAACCCAAGAAACACAGTAGTTTTTGGATTTTCTTAGAAGGTTATGATTGCCGGCGGCACTTATATGAGGCGACTTGGATAAGGAATAGTAACGAATTGGTGGAGTTCAGATAAAACCCAACATTTTACTTTTACGCAACCCAACATTTTACAACAACCTTTTTAATTTATCAAGATGTCTTTATAGTACGTAACGCCTATATATAATACTAGTTTTTGATGTAGGATTATATAAGTCAGTATATTGCAAATGCTTTTCATTCATAGCAAAAAGCCGTAGGTTGTAAGTATAAAAGTTATTTTTAAATCCTTCAGGAGTAGTACCTTTTTCCAGGATGAAATACTTTGTCTTTTCATTACAAAGAAACAAATGAACGGAAATTCGCATTTATAATGATTAGGATTATTCTTAAATTATAAATACTCAATACTGAAAGACGGCCCTGGTCAATGATAAGCTAATTATTAACTTGGTTTATTACTAAACGTTTATTCTTCGTTTATTTCGGTGTAAAATTTATACGTGCCTATATAAATTAAGGTATATTACAATGTGATATAATCGTTTGAACACGAACGTGTGCTTTTAATGAGTTGGAACGTAAATTACATGTTCTTGAATTTTTATATAATATTCACTATTTCTTTAATTACAGTTATTAATCGTGTTTTAAAACACGCAGTCTTTATTTTGTTTTCGTTTTAAATGGAACGATGGTAATCAAATTTAAATAGGTTTGGTGTCCTATTTGAGGTCACCTACAAACTATGTTTAAGTTGTGTCTACCTTAAATTATAAATTAACACGTAACTTAACTCTGCTATTTTGAAGTGCCTGGCGATAATGATGGTTGGTAGTACCTTTGTCAGTTTAACTGAACTGATTTTTCACCCTTCAAAACTATTGAAATACGATGTTCCGGTCATGTAGTTTCGGGACCAGAATAGGGCTACACTATCCACTGCCTGCCGTAAGAGGCGACTAAAAGGATGTCGGGTACCTTTTGAAGGTTTCTCCCTCGTCAACAAAAAGTTTCAGTTTAAGTATTTGTTTTTCTAATCTTAAAGAAAACCAACTATGAATTGTTTGCGTACACGTATTAAACAACTTAGAAAAGAGAATATGCATGATTCTAGGAAGTTTAAAACAAACTTGCCATTAAAACAACTTTGCTCTAAAACACGAATTAAAGCGAGAACTTTGCATTCGTGACAAAATTTTGAACAAGTTAAACTTTCAGCATTTAAATAATATTAATATATTTACATACGAAATAAAAGGGATGCTTCGAGTTTTCATTATTCAGCTGCAGTTAGTTTCAAACTGTAATTACTGCAACCTGTGATGAATAGTAATGATATGATAATGCGTCTACGAGTATAATGTAGAGGAGATATTGTTTGAATGCGCTAATGTAATACTAATGAGATTTGAAATAAATAAACCATAATTGGTTCCGGAGAACCGTGCTTGCTTACTTGACCACTTTATTGTATACATTCTGTTAATAACGGGAGATTAATTAAATTATAATTAATGGTGGATAACCGAAATGGACATACATGATAACCGAAATGGACATACGTGGCAATAGAAATTAATATATTATATTACAATGTGATATAATAGTTTAAACAAGAGCTTGTGCTTTTAAAACGAGTTGGAGCTTAAATTACATATTCTTGTCGATAAACATTAGATTCCTTCTGACAATCGTGTAAAAAAGAAAAAAATATTATTTTACGATACTAAACCTATTAGTTGTTTTTAAAAATTATTGCATAATTAGGTATATAAATAAATAAAATTGAGGTGTCTGTTTGTGATTTCAAAATAACAACTTTTTACTCAATGCATAGTACTCGTATACATAATACCAATAAGAAAAATGCAATTACTTTTTTGTTTATCTGTTTGTCTTTCGGTCTGTCTGTCTGTTTGGCTGAGGTAATCTTCTGAACAGCTGGTCCAATTTTGACGGGACTTTTACCCGAAGATAGCTTGAGGTCTAAGGCGTAAATTGATTACTTCCATTTATGAAAAAAATACATTAGCGAGCATTCCATGCGCATACGGCCACTATCGCGGGAGAGCCTATTATCATTTATGTTTAAATATCTATGCCTTTTTACTTCTTTAACGCGGGTAAAACCACGAGGATTAGCTAGTTTATACTCCACATACAAATACATATAACGTTCACTAAATGAAGATATTCGAGGTAGAGATATCGACGCGTAAGCAGGAAAATGGGAAAAATGAGGAAAATGACCTCACTTAATATAAATCCCATCGAAGATAGATGTGGTGTTATTGGCAGTTCACCTGATACTTTATCAATGATGAACGATGGTCTTAGTGGCCAACTTTGCTGTAAATAAGTACCTGTATTTAGGTCACAATTCGTTTCTACCGTAGTTTATCTAGATCTAAAGTATGCGGTTATGTAGATAGTAGAGCCATTACTTATGTAATTGTTAAGTTTTTGATTTTAGAATATAACAATTCATGTTTCTTTTATCACAGTTTTTAATATCCATGCTTAAAATGAACACACAATCCTTCCATTTTTTGCTGGCAATGAATATAAAGCCGTTCAATTATATGTTTATTACTGCCTTAAAACAGCAACAACAAAGAATACCTTTTTATTATTTTCACCACAAAGTTCTCTTGACTCGTTCCTCAAACGAAAATGTCAGATCTTTTATGCTTGTTATTTTCTGTTATGCAGGTTCTGAAAATATGTTCAAATCCATTGTTAAAAGTTTCACTTCACACATAGACTAAAAACATATAGACTGAGTTATTAGCACACAATACATTTTTAAACGTCCTTGTACAAACTTTCAAATAATATGAACATTGAACAAAGAGTTAGTCGTATCCAGTCATCGGTTAATATAAATACCTGAAAGGACAGTCGGGTACAAATTACGCAATTCACTTGGCAATTCACATGGTCAACGACTTCGGGTGCAATTAGGCGAGTATATAGCCACGTTTGTTTACGACTGTACCTGTACAAATGAAATTGATCTTTACAAATAAAAATGATATTATCTACTATTAATTTATTTTTGACGACTTGCATGGCGATGGTGGAGTGGTCACCTGGCACTGGCACCTGGTCATAACGGCCTGGCACGTAATGGGTTACGGGTTTGACCCCCAGACAGATATTTAAGTGATGAATTTAGATTTTTGTTCTGAGTCTGGGTATTTGTCTATAGGTATGTGTCCATAGCACCCACGATACAGGGAAAAATCTGCTGTCTGGCTATAAGTGCATTAAGTGTATTGAAGTTATCGACACATAGTATCACTTCTGAGCATGATAGCACCTTACCTTACAGAATGAAAAGGTTTAAGCCATAGTTTACTGAACCGATCATCTACGGTTTGGTAAACTTCGCATACCTTTAAAAACTTTGCTTTAAATAACTCTCAGGCATGTAGTACCTACCTAGTTAGTTTTTAAGTACCTATGCAGATACAATGGAACCATACAAAATGTCAGCAAGCTGCGGATAAAGAATACAGGAGCCCTTAACACTGCTATTGTGTGCACTACGTAGGATTCCACCATCATTAAAATGAAATATTTTGTCTGGATATGGTCTGCTTTACATCATGAAAGAAAGAGACAACAGGAAGTGGCATAGGACCCGATTAGTATGGGAACCAAACAAACACATATAAATCAGTACCTAATCTATTCTTATTAATAAGAAGCCTGCATTTTATTGGTTGTCTGTTGTCAACAATTAACGAGGTATGTTTATGAAGTTTTACAAAAACTTTAATATCAGAAAATCAAAATTAACGTGTCTCAATGACAGGCACTGACGTTAAGTAGGCAACGCTGTCCATACTTGTAATCACTTCGATTCGCCCACGTGTCATTTCCAGTTGACTCTTTCTTTCATGATCTACGTAGCAAGGATACCTACTTGTAGATTTGATAGCAGGCGCTTTTACCTTATTTTTGGTAGCAACGTCTGCCCGGTCCCACAATTATATATTTAATCTGTGCTCATAAAAAATGTTTATGTTGTATTATAAGTTTCGAACCTTACAGGCAGCATTTGCACGTAATGCGAAACGCGTACAGCATAATATAAATGGAAGGAAATAAAGATTTTTATTATTGGTATTTGTGACCGTTGTAAATTTGAAACGCCCTTCACGTAAAATGTAGGTACTGCGTTTTATGTTCGGTATAATTCGTACTAGCTGTAATGTTGTGAATATATTATTTTCGTGTTATTTTAAGCTTGATGTAGTACTGTTTATATAATTTTAATTATGACTGGCTTTTAAGCCTTTGTATATTTATTTGAAAAATAACTAAATATTTTTTCTCATACAAGTACAAAGATTCACCCATATACAGACGCTAACTTTCAGACCTAGAAAAGTAAATTAACATCTAAATTTGTTATTCAGATGTCTGTTTCATCAAAGATCGAACCTGGAACCACTGTATATGAGACTGCTATGGTGGATTGTCAATGTATATATTGCTGACCCTGTTGATATTGATGCTGAACTAGTTATATCTCCACGTGTTTCATAAGTTTAACCATTTTTTGTATAATACGCAATTAGTATTTTTATTCGTTGCATATTAAAGATCGTAATATAATGGAGTGTTTTCGTCATATCTCCATAACGAAACATCTTGCTAACTAGCGATAGATTTTCCATTTGGGTACTGAACCCTAAAATGAGCAAATATTGAGCGTTGCTTACGTAGCTAGTTCAGATAAACAAGCTTCCTCGTAATTTTCAGTCGCTCATACAGTTGCTAATTAGGATAGTTCCTGCATAGTAATTTAAGTTAAGTGCTTCGGATAGCGCTCACGTGTTTCTTAGAAGCTGTTCCGTAGTTTCAGTTTGTTCCATGTATTTTATTTTTGGCTATGCATCCAGTGCACTTTCTGATGTAAAGTTTTATGTAAGGTTTTTTAACTCGTAATTTTAATTAAAATAAAACTGTTATTGGAACTAATATGTGGAAGGAGGAAAACTTATAACCTGTGTGGTTGAGCGGTTAGCATACCGGTCTGTCGCGCAGTGGGTCCTGGGTTCGATGTCCGGTCAGTCCGATGTCTGAATGATGAATTTAGATTTCTGCTCTGGGTCTGGGTGTTTTTCTTCGTCTTTGTGTGTATATGGCACCCACGACATAGGAAAAAATCGTAGTGTGGGGCCATCAATGTAGAAAGTGTTTTTTTAAAGTTATGTACTCCATCTGATGGAAAATAATGTTTTCTATAATTATTACTAGAATAAACTATAATTATTACTAGAATAAACTATTTACCGAAAAAAGATAAAAAAATCATTGTTACCAATGGAAATCTATCTTTAATTCCAGATAAGATTAGAGTCTTGCCTAAGATTGTCTATAGATTGATTGTTTTTCTGAAGTCTATATAAATGACGATACCACAAGACACCACAATTAATCATAATCAGACCTCCGTTATAATAAGAACGAAAATGAATATTCAATACCAATATATTTCATTTAACAATATTCTCGTGGCATCAAAACGATTCCTCTGCCATTGTTCACTCGTCTGTTACAAACGACAATTATTTATGAACGCAACTCGATGCTCCTTTGAAGCGCTGATACGAATTTCTTTGATGATACAGAAATTATATCAATTTCGCTTGTAACAATTAATTCGAAATCTGAGAATGAACAATTCCCGGACGAGGTAACGGGGATTAATTGATTTTTAGCTAAATGGCAGCCAGCGGATGAATTCACAAATGTTTTGTTTGGATAGACAAAAGTTTGGAAGCCTTATCCTTCATACAATATCTTAGCTTATATTATACATCTAGCTGATCCCCGCGGTTTCAACCGCGTTAAAAAAGTTAAATGGAATACATATTATCTAAACATAAATAACATCCCACGCTCCCGCGACGACGGTCGCATAAGTGTGGCACGCGCGCTAGTGTTTTTTCTAAAATTTAAGTAGCTTATGTTACGCCTTAGAATTTCAGCTATCTGCCAGTGAAAGTCCTGTCAAAATCGGTCTAGCCGTTTCGAAGATTAGCTCAGCCAAACAGACAGACAAAAAAATGCATTTTTGTTATAGGTATCGTGTATACTTTCATATGCATGAGGTAAAAAGTTGCTATTTTGAAATCACAAACATACACTTCAATTTTATTTGCATATATAGACAGGTTTTGTTTTTTTAAGGGTTACATAGAAATCAAACTTTGCTTTGCGTATTAATCATCACGGTACAATAGTAACTTCACAGAGACAAACGTTAGTCCTAACTTTGTACAATCGTCTAGTCGTATATAATGACTTCCAACCATCATATACAAAACGTCACCAATAAGAAAAGAGACACTTAATTTAAGAGACATTTCCCTCGGCATTAAAATAAAATCAGCTAACAGGCGTACATTAGGTAAATCTGATATGAAAATGCACTGCATTTCCCATATCAATAACAATGAAGGTATGGCGTGTATGTTACCTAATGCTTTTACGATTGAATTGAAGTGCACGAAATTTCCTTTCAAGTTTTATTCGCGGAACGTATTAAAATGTTATTATGCATCAAACGCCACTTCAGGTTCCGTTTAGTGCAGTAACAGTGGAAAGCACTTTCAGCGAATGTAACGCAAATGTATGCTCGGAAAGCCATTTGGAGTAACGATTTAAAATCAGTTATTTTTGCACGGTAATCGATTGCGCTGCGCTGCTGCCATTTTGTAGCAATTTGATAAATCGCTGATAAAGAGAAAATATAAATTGTATTCAAAATGTTCTTTTTTTTGTGTTTCTCCTTTGCACATATTTGCAATACTTTCAAAAGAATTATTAATAACTGTATTTATTTTTAAAAAGGAAGGAATTGATTTAACTAGTTCGTTACTATGAATTTCCTATATTTAGTATGTATGTACTATGCACTAACAATCGCATAAAGATTTTGTAGAACTCTGAAATCCATTTGGAGTATCGATTTAAAATCGATTATTTTTTCACGTTAATCGATTACCAATAAAGAGAGAATTCAATAAGAAAAAAAAATTAAATTGCCTTGAAATTGTTGAATTTCTGTTTTATACATATTTGCAATATTTTTATGAAAGATGGAATTAATTTAACTGATTTATTTATATGCATTTCCTACATTATGTAGGTATGCATTATTTATTAACTTTGATATAAAGGGGACTAAGTAGAGCTCGAAAAGCCATTTGGAGTAACGATTTAAAATCAGTTATTTTTCCACGGTAATCGATTTCTCTTCACTACTGCCTGCACTTTGTAGCAATTTGATAAATTACTTATAAAGATAGAATTCGAATTGCATTCAAAATGATCTTTTTTATGAATTTCTTCTTTACACATACATATGTGCACTCTTTTCAAAAGAATTTTAACAACTGCATTTATTTTCAAGAAACAACGCAGGGATTTAAATGATTCTTCAAATCTACAATAGTTAATTATTAGTACGTTGCCCTATAGATATAATTGGCCTAAAAGATAATTCTTGAAATTGTACAAATATACTAAAAGTCAATAATTGAACAAAGGACGATTCACTTCACATCACCTTCAAACTTCAAATCCTACTCAACTACTTAATCTATTACATATTCATACCATCCTATCCACATATCTAGACTAGGAAATTAATATAGTTAGGTCAATTTACATATGGTTTCAGAACAATAATCTCAAAAGGCATTTCCAACTTGTCGGCCACTGAATTCCCAACAGACCATAAGTTAGTCCCGAGTTGTGCAAATCGATTAGTCGATTCTAATTCAAATCGGTATAGAACTCCTTGGTGTATTCTGATCAATGGTTTGAATCTGCAAATGGTATTCTATTGTATCTGAGACTAGTGTTAGGAGTAAATGGGGTCAATAGAAAACCTATTTGTAATACATTTTGGGAGTCGAGAAGCCAATATCTCTGAAATGTGCTCCAAGCTTCACCCTGTTTTTCATTGAAGCAAACGATCATGAAGTCCACAAGTAAGTGGGCAATGCCACCCATGGATATATATAACCCTAGATAAGATTAGAATTAATAGACCTTTGGAAAACGGTAGAGTAAGAAATATGATGACCTATTATATTTTTATGGGATTTATGTATGCAGCGCCCAGATCTGTTAATATCTTGTGGAATAGTAGTCTTACCTGAAATGGATATCAAATACGTTACTGTCTTTGACATGATATATTAGCATATGTATGTTTCCACGCGATCAAAACTAGACCATAACAACACAGAATTGACAGTTTCACAGTAGTAGTTAAATCACAAATAATTCTATTATTCTTTAATGATGATAATTCCATCCATTATAAATATCATTACCTTATAAAATGTAAAACCAAATGCAATTTACCAATGAATTTAAAACAATTTATTATTCGTAAGTATTGCATAAAATTGCAAAAAGTATATTGTAATGAATAGAATATTTTGTTAAGAGAATTCTCGCATCAGTTTTCATTTTAAACGTTGAATCTGTTAAAGATTTTCTTTCGACTAAGAAAGCACAACACAATCCAATAGAAACTCCACAAATACGTCAACAATGCTAGATTGAAACTAATAGTGTTTGGATTGTTCAACGTTACACATTGTTTGTAAAGTAAACGGCACGGATTATGTACTGACTGTACTATCCCCGGGAATGTGTTTGTTTATCCCTAATTATGTTTTATGTTAAAGAATCAAGGATTTTAAACGTCAAAAACGTCAAAAACGTTAAATGTTAGGAAATTTGTGATTTAAATGTAAATAATAGGCAAAGTATATTTTTTATTCTTTGACATTCATTTTTCTGCGAAAGAGAAAAAGAGTCAGATATTTCTGACTTAATAAAAAAATATATAACTTCATAGTTATTAATGTTTTTATACTAGAAACTAATAAGCTATAGATATTTTACATAGATACGTAAATGTAAAAAATATTAACACATATTACAGTAAATAAAACTTAAATTTAAAGAATTTAATTTTTTAACGTTTCCAATCTCATCAAATTATTTAAACAAATAAACACGTGTTTAAATAAAGGAGGTTTGTTTTAATAACACACATCGGTGCTATTAAGCGCTATTCAGCGGAACATAACTAAAAGTACTCATACATTAACGTTCGCGCTGAAAATACTAAAGTACAACAAATATGTGTTCCGCGATACATATTCATGACACACATAAAAGTTAACTATGCCTATCGCTATTATGTGAACGAGTGTACATTCATATAGTATAAATTTAAATAAAAGCAATGCAAATTTTATATAGAGAAGCGTTGATAGCTCTACACGTCGTATTTGTTTTGGGAAGGAATATATTACTGTCAGATTTATAACGAGTGCATTTTTCGTACAAAAAGTTAAAAACATTAATTTATTATAGCCAAATCCTACGCTAGAGCAGTGGTAACCTAACGGTATAAATTTTAAATTGGATTGAGGATATCTTAGTGAATTTCAGGCACCAGTAAGCATTTGTGGATCCAGGAGTTACGTTCGTCGGTTTGACCTAAAGGTAAGCTTTCAAAGAATTTGACAGTAAAAAAAAGTCTTCCTTAAAAAAAACTTAAAATGCTTTCTACACCTATAGCCCCACAATAGGATTTTCTCCTGTGTCGTGGATGCTATGGACACACACAACACGAGTACACAAACACCCAGACCCAGAACAGACATATAAATTCATCATTTAGATGTTTATCTGTCCGTGAATCGAACCCGGGACCCATTGTGCACCAGACCGGTATGATAACCGTACCGCCACGCGGTATATAAGACTATAAGCAGGATATTCCAGAAGTATTCCTGTTTCTGTCCTTAACTAGATTCGGGGCAGGGTTTAGCCCTCAGATCCCTAGTCCCTTAGGACTTTAACCCATAGGTATATGCACAAAAATAAAATTGAAGTGACTGTTTGTGATTTCAAATGACAATTTATTTTTTTTGTCTGTATATATAGGCTACTATGTTACGCCTTAAACTTTCAGTTATCTGACAGTGAAAGCCCCGTCAAAATCTGTCCAGCCGTTCAGAAGATTAGCTCAGCCAAACAGACAGACAGACAGACAGACAAAATGAGTTTTAATTGCATTTTCGTTATAGGTATCGTGCATTGAGTAAAAAAAAAATTTTTTTGAAATCACAAACAGACACTTAAATTTTATTTATTTGTATACATTTTTAAACTACTCTCCTTTTAAAATCCTCCTCCTAAAATTTACTTTTTAGACATACGATAGTTTATTTGGGAGCCATCGAAATGCATTACTTAATTATTTCATTTATTTTTTAAAAATATAAAACTAGCAAACGAGCACGCAGTCCACATAATTGACTACGGCCACCCATGGACATCTCTAATCAACCACAGATAAGAGTTCAAATCAACCACACCCTTCAAACCAGAATACAGCAGAGCTTAACACTGCAGTTATTAAGCAGAAATATGGCAGTAAATTATGTGGTTTCGAACCTTACCATTACGACATTACGACACCTTACGACATTACGACCATTACGACACCTTACCATTGCATTACTACCTTACTACCTTACTACCTTACTACCTTACTTTACCTTACTACCTTACCTTACACTACTACATTACTACCTTACCATTCTGCCACTTTAAAACCTGACTCGCGTAACAGAGTGGTCACTAAACCGATCTAACGCAGTTGGTAACCGAGTTCAATTCCCGGCCAGAATGATGGATATAGATTTCTGTTCTTGATCTGGATATTTGTGTATTCGTCTATGTGTGTCCATGGCACCCACTACACAGGAGAAGATCCTACTGTGGGGGCTATCGGGCTATGAGTGTAGGAAGCGTAAAAATGTCGCCTCTAAAAAAGAGAAACATTGGAAATAGATGCGATGCTACTCCTGAAAACTAAGTTGAAACGCCTCTGATAAGTATATCTCCCTTCCCACTCTTCACACCAGAACACAGCAGCACTGAACATTTTAGTAGTCAAAAATAGGCGTGGCATATTGCCTTTTGAGTCGAACCAACAAGTTCTACCACCTTCAAATCTACTAACAACTTTCAAAATAACCTAACGGAACCTAACCAACTAACAGCTTATAACAGTTCTCTTATCCACAGTTCTATCCATAGGACGTCAGCGGAGGTGGACTTCATGCAGTTGTTCATGTGGATGTCTGATGATGCGTTGGAGTGGTGGTCTCGACG
>DWPV01005162.1:0-12745 GCA_018251915.1 Urbanus proteus proteus
TAATTACATACCTAAAATTAAATATTATGAAATGTTTAATAAAGAATAAATATTAGGTACCTACGCTAGTTTATTAAAAAAAATTATGAGCCTTTCCATTATGTGAACAATTTTAAAATGTAAGTCGTAATTAGTAAATTTAACTTCGAAATATTTAGTACAATCCGTTAAGTCGATCCCATTTTTGGTGAACCAGAATAGAACGAGTTAGACATGAATTTGGCTATGAGCATTACGGGTAATGAACATATTATAATAAAGTAATTTGAAGCATTTGAAGCTACCCCTAAAGACTAACTTGGCATTCCTCTTATAAAACTAGAAGACATTCACATTTTTAACTGAGTACTCGTATGTATAGCGATTTTGCCGCAACCCTTTTTATGTCTCACTGCTGGGCACGGGTCTTCTCCCACAACTGAGAGAGGCTTGGAGCGTACTCCACTACGCTGCTTCAGTGCGTGTTGGTAGATACGGGTTAGTGGCTAACCCGTGGCAACTGTTTTCAAACCGCCCATAAGGCCTCTGACAAGGTTTAACGACTGCTATCCAAAGATAACAACCGGGACCGACAGCTTAACGTGCCCTCCGAAGCACGGAAACGCGCATGAAATTTTTGTTACTAGTGGTCACCCTTGCATCTACCGACCGCGCCCGACGTTGCTTAACTTTCTAGATTAAGATCTACGCAATCCGCAGGGTTATGCGCGCTTCTGCGCAAATTTTAAAATAAAAAGGCTCTAATCAATTCGGCAATCTTTTGCATGTGAACATTTTTCGAAAAATTCGTATGCTGATGGCCGTGCGCATATTCCGAAAAACCTGATGCAGATTTAAATTCTTTGGTTCGCCTCGGTTTGTTTGCAGTTCGTAGTCGCATGAATTTTGAATCCTACAAAGCCTTTTGAAGCATCGCACTACAGGAAAATATCGCAGATTCGGTTTTATAAAATCGGTAGAAAATAGTAGCGTGCTCGGATTTTCAAAGCCAATTCGTATTAATTTTGAAGACAAATAAATTTCTTTTTCACTACATCAAATGGAAAAAAATGAAGTTTAAAAAATATATTTCAAATGTAATTTTAACTTTTGAAACCTCAAAAAATGAAAGTTGTTAATTTATTTATGTATAATATGTGTTCGTGTAAATAATAAACAACATCAAATAACAAATAATTAACTATAATACGAAACTTATAATACAATAATAAGTAATCTTGAATAAAATGTTCTTTTGGTAATGGCATCAATCAATAATTATTATTTTTCGTCCACCAGCGCGCACGGGGGCGCGCTGACCAGACTGCAATTATGTGTACAATATGCCATGCGTCAATGTTGAATTACTTTATGGCTTACTAGCTGAACCCCGCGGTTTCACTCGCGTTTAAAAAGTAAAAAAGAATATATATTTGAACATAAATGTCATCCCGCTCTCCCGCGAGGGGGCCCGCATGCGCGTGGAGCGCGCGCTAATGGATTTTTAAAAATTAAAGTAGCCTATGTTACGTCTTAGACTATCCTCCTTCAGCTATCCTCCAGTGAAAGTCCTGTCAAAATCCGTCTAGCCGTTTAAAAGATTAGCTCAGCCAAACAGACAGACAACATTTTTTTAAATAGCATTTTCGTTATAGGTATCGTGTATACTTTCATATGCATTGAGTTAAAAAAATATATTTTGAAATCACAAACAGACATTTCAATTTTATTTATTTGTATAGATAGCTAGAATGTAAGCATGCAACTCTAAAATGCAGTTGTTAATCAAGACGTTTTCCATTAAAAGATGAGCAACTTTCTAGGTTAATCAGAATGACACTACTAAGACTAGAAATAAAATTATAAAAGCTATTTATACATATTTTACTTTGCCATCATTGCTAAGCTGAATACGGCCACTAAGCATTATGGAACTGGCTGCTAAATTGCAAAATAAGAAGTCTTCTTTGTGCTATTTCTATGCTGCATTCATTACTTTAATTTATAGACATGTTTTTTTAAAAACTCGAAGTGACTTTTACTATTGCTATTAAATAACTCATTTCTGACAAATTAAAGCCCCTGCTTTAATTTAAATACCTTTTTTTCTGGCAAATATACCTCATCTATAAATTTAGGCTTTTTATAGGTATGTTTTTAGTGTTGAATTGAAAATTATAGTTTAATATACCAAAATCGTGAATAATATTTGGAAATATTCTTGTTTTTTAAATTCTATTTGAACCCCAATTAATTTCACAGACAAAACTAACGATGGCATGGTATGGTGACCATTATTTTGTTGATAATATTATTTTCAAATATTTGTCATTCGTGGGTGTATCAATTTTAATTTTATGCGTTGGTGCACGTATATTGTATGTATATTAAAATATGTAGTAATTAAGTAATAGTTATTTATTAATTGGTACGTAATAAAAAAATTAAATCAAAAATGTTAGTTTAAATTGATTAAATTAGTCTTTACAATATCATCATTGCTACTTCAATGGTATGATATTTTAAATATCTAGGAATCTTTATGTGGTAAATATTATGTATGTAATTATTATACACCAAGAGCTTACTAAGAATAGATACCTTCATTAAAATCGGGTTCATTTTAATGAAGGTATCTTGTGTAATACTGAAACAAACAGAAATTTTACATACAGTAGAATGCTTTTATAGAAGTCTAGCTGATCCCCGCGGTTTCACCCACGTTAAAGAAGTAAAAAGGCATACATATTTAACCATAAGTGATACCCGGCTGTAACGGGAGGGCACGCGCATGCGCGTGCCCTCGCGTTATAATTATTAAAAAAAAATTAAAGGAACCTATCTTACGCCTTAGACCTTCAGCTATCATTCAGTGAAAGTCACGTCAAAATCGATCCAGCCGTTTAGAAGATGACCTCAGTCAAACAAGCAGACAGACAGACATTTTTAATGTCATTTTTGTTATGTGTATATTTTCATATGCATTGAGTAAAACGTTGTTATTTTGAAATCACAAACAGACACTTCAATTTTATTTATTTGTAGAGATATAAATAGAATAGACATGACTGAGAATGCTATTGTCACAAGCAGAACAGTTGCCACAGACTTGACTTTGTACGAACAAAGCCTACTTGTTGCTTTCAGTGTAGTACAGTAAAAATATATGAGGCTCAGACTTGTGGTCCAGACAACACTACAAGACATTTCTACGAGATTCATTACTTATCTATGTTTATTGTGTGTTTTTTCTCAGTTTGAGCGAGTAGTCGGTATTACGTAATTAATCTTAATGCGTTAGGGGTATTAGTGTAATTGTTGTAGTTTCTACCTGATGAATCTAGTAATTGAAGTAGTTCAGATCCTGGATTTATGATGGTCAATCTAATGTTGTTAGTTACGTTAATTCTACCAGTTTTCCCTTGATCAGCGTGATAGACTATAGCCTTATTCTAGTAAGAAACCTGAAAATCGAAAAGGTTGCTTTTTGAATTTTTGGTCCAAAAAAGCTTATTAAGGACGTTGCTGGCCAAAGGTGGGCTACAGTGCAAAAAGAAAAAAGCGTAGCTTGGTTTGATTGGGATGGCCACTGAAAATAGGTCAACAAGAAACAAAAAAGTCTGACGATGAATTTTTTGACGACCCGCCTACCAGAGCGGTCTCACGGTTTGACACGCAGTGAGTTCTGGGTTCGATTCCGGACTAGATTCTGGGTCTTGTGTTTGTAACCATAGACGAATATGGCACCCATAACAGAAAAAACCTACTGGGGGTCTATGTGTTAAAAGCATATAATAAGAATGAATCGCTGAATGTGTTACTAAGCGCATATCTTCAAGAGCAGCTGGACTGATTTCGCTAATTCTTTTTTTATAATATTCCTTGAAATACTAGGAAGGTTCTTACGGAGAGAATAATTACAAAAAATGCCTGTAAAAGTATTTTTTCTATTTTTTCATATAATTTAATAAAGCGTGAATAAGCTAACTTCAGAATCAATTAAAAAAGGAGGACAATAAGTTGATAACGAGGTCGGTGTGTATAGTAGAAGTTATTTTTACGAAGGTAACCTGTACAGTCGGTTGCGTAATCATTAGGTACTCTCGCTAGAATGGGATATGAACAAGACTTGTTAAACATTTCTTACAAGATTCATTACTTACGAGTATATCGTTATTTTGTCTTACACTGAGTTGATGGTTCGTTTTATGTTAATTAACTTTGTTATTGTAGAATTAATGAACGTACATTTTATTAAAATTGAAATAAGATTTTTATCATTTCTTAAATATCCAACGATTTTTAGGTTAACTAAAAGTGCCTTGTGGTTTGGAGTTCTTAGTCCAATAGACATTGTGAAAACTTTGATCATGTCTATAGTAAAATTTATTTAAAGGTATCCTACATACTTAGTTATATTCCTGCCACCAGTTGTTTTTTGCATTTTTAGTCTATTATTGTAGATATAAGATAAAATAAATTTGGTAATACTGAAAACACAAAGACTAGATTTTTTAATAATAATATTGCTCATGAAAGACGATCGTTACCAACACTAACAACTTTTCTACGAAGGTACCAATACCCAATATTTGGTACTTATTTTTGTAATACGCCGAATTGTATCAAGTCAAATCGCTAAGGCTTATGACAAATCGAATTACTCAGACATTATACGGCCAGAAGCGGAGAGTTAAGCAAACTTAGAAAATTACGTGTGGGTAAGTTGTGGAACTAACCAGTGTATTTATGGAAACTTCGGATAACACCTTCCGACGTGTTTCAGAATGGAAACGTAGGTACTTACTAGGTATGCTTCCGATAAAACATGTCGTAACGATTTTCGTTCGCGTAATAAAATATGCATATACTTGTTAGAAAATATGTAATAAAACTAAGATAATCATTATCAGTTCATTTCAAAATAATTTTATTTAATATTTAAATATTACTTTTCTCATATATTTAAACGGAATTGATTATATCACTCTTAAATTTTATAAGTTTATATTATTTTAATCTGTAAATCAAAACTTAATGTGACACTGTCAAAAGTGACATTGGTGAAAAAAGCATTATGGCGGCCGGCCGAGTTTGTGCAAGGAGGTGGTTTATTTGAAGGCCCCTTCTGACTATTCCAAAATAATAAACTCCTTTTATTTATTCAACTAAGTGGTTTATTTGAAGGCCCCTTCTGACTATTCTAAAAGTTCAGAAGCGGGATGTGAGTATTTTGTTGTTACTCTTCCACGCCTACAAAGGGGTAAGTCTTATTATTACAAAACAATAACGGTCGTTGCATGCATTATAAAGATAGTCACCATTACTCTTGAAACTTAACTATTCGATATTGTCATTATGATAACTGTTTCAGTAAGCTACATAGAAATAATAAGCATAACTAGAGATATACTAATGTCAGTCGGTTTCTAAATTCTCGTTTTGAATTGAATTTTGAATTTTTGAATTTTGATCTCCAATGTGTTGAGATCGTTGTGTGCGAGTTAAGGTATAAGATTTGTTAATTATTTAACTGAGTCTTATTGTACTTTGTGTTGTATTTGGTTCGAATAATAATCGTCTTAGTGCCGCTTTTCAACAAATGAAATGTGTGACACTTACCAAAGACTTATTTCGTATGATGACAACTTAGTTATTATGATGAATTGTGCTTTTACATATTTTTACAATACTGATACTAAATGAAGTTTATGACGTTTACATCATATTATGACGATTGATGAATAGATATTGAGGGAGTTTTTGGTTACTTGCATTTCATATTTCATTTTTGATTATTTAACTGGTATATATATACCTATATTTATATGTATATTAATTTGTGTTTTTCTCCCACCATTCCTTACTGTCCATATCCTACTATTGCCTATGTATAGTAACTTAACAATGTCAGACACTGATCGAAGTGGATACACCCCGGCACTCGAGCCTGTAACTCACGTAAATACAAACAAACATCATCGACTACGATCTAGACATTTACCTTCGATTTCACGTGTAGATAGAAGCAATTGTAAGCGTAGAAGGGATAGCAATTCTACCAGTGGCTCGAGTGGAACAAGTATTTCTCCTATAAGGAAGAGGAAGTTACATAAGAGAGATCGTTACCAGTATCGTTCCAAACATCATTTGCGTCACAACGGGAACAAGAAAAATGTTCGTAGAGGGTCTCGCCGACACTCCTCAAGTACTGACTGTTCTCTATCTAACAGCAATTCCTCATTGAGCGAGAGTTCATCATCCTCCAATAATCGTAGGTCTCGCTCTAAAAGTAGGTGCACCTCTAAGAAACGACCTTGGAACAGGGGCAGTAGCAAAAGTAGGGACTTCATGAAGGACCTAGTTGACGCAATAAATAACAGGGGCTCTGATTCATATGGTGCACAAGAAGTCATACCACAATTTGACCCTAGCGAAAGATTGCAAAGCACACGCGCATGGCTCAGAAAGGTCAATGAGGTAGCTAGTATTTACGGTTGGACAGACAAGCAGACTATTTATCATGCAATACCTAAATTGTCAGGATTAGCTCGAAGATGGTATGAAGGCCTTACCTCGATAGATTTGACATGGAAGAATTGGCAAAGGAAGCTACTGAAGTGTTTCCCGGATGATAGAAATTACGCTGACAAATTAACGGAAATGTTAAATAGAAGAAGTAGAAGAGAGGAAAGTTTAGAAGAGTACTTCTACGAGAAGACCAAATTAATAAACCGCTGTCGTATAAGGGACAAAAATGCAGTTGATTGCATTATTCAAGGCATATATGATCATAACATTAGACTTAATGCCCAGGGATCAAACTTCAAACGCCCCAGCCAGTTGTTGAGATATTTAAGAAGTATTACAGTTAAAAATATAAGGTCAACAATAGAAAACAAAAAACCCATCCTCTCTAACAAAATTGGCAGTAATAGATTCAGCGATAAATTGGTAAAACAAAATGCAGGTCGGATAGTCAGATGTTTCAATTGCTCGGAAATAGGACACACTGTTCCAAAATGCCCTAAGCCTTTACAAAAATGTTTCAAATGTCAACGTATGGGTCATGTGGCCGAACATTGTAAACGCGATTCTTTGCCAGATCAAAATAATAATATTTACAAGGAAGTTCAACAAATTACTGCTCAAGGTAGGGAGTTTAATATATATCATAAAACTATAAAGGTAAATGAAATTAATTGTACTGCATTTATAGATTTCGGAAGTCAGTGCACTATAATTACTAACAGCACTGTAGGTAAATTTAATATTCAGATACATACTGATAACTTGCCGGTTATGAAAGGATTTGCTTTTGGTGCCATTCATCCGATAGGTTACGTGATGATAGATGTTACGGTCGATTTTGTGCAATCGAAAATTAAGGCTTTTATAGTGCCGGACAAATATCTAAGTACCGACATTTTAATTGGACAAAATCTGACAGAGCTCCCTGATGTAATTGTACACAAAACTAATAGAAATTTGGTCTTATACTCGGAAAAATCAGACATAGGAAAAGTAAAAATATACGCTAACACTTCTATAGAATTGACGGGGATTCAGTCTTTATCCATACGGTCAGACAAAGCTGAAACAGGTTATATTTACATACCAGGTAGCACATCCTTAGAAGCAAACGTTGAGCATATAATTTTGCAGGGGGTATATCCTCTCGAACACGGCTTAGGCACAATAATTGCGATAAATATATCTAGTGGCAAATTTCCTATAGAAAAAGATAAACTTTTAGCTCGTGCCCATTTCTTACCTGTATCTGGAAGTTTAAATTTATACGCACCTGATGAAGTTGAAGTAAATCGTGTACAACTAGGTAATTCCCAAGAAATTCCGAATAAAGTTATTATTACTGCAGATATGATTAATGTAGGCCCAGATATCAGTAAGAGTCAGATTCAGTGCTTGCTGAATCTCTTAAACACATATAGGGATTGCTTTGCATTAGATACCAGTGAGTTAGGTGTAACAAATATCTCAGAAATGCACATTAAATTGAACGATGAGAGTCCCGTCTCTTATAAGCCCTATCGTTTGTCGTATAAAGAACGCGAGATAGTTAGGGTACTAGTCAACGAGCTACTCGAAAATAAAATTGTCCAGGAGTCGAACTCATCATATGCGAGCCCTGTCGTTTTAGTTAAGAAGAAAAATAATGACTATCGCTTATGCATAGATTATCGGTCATTGAATAAGAAAACTGTGAAAGACTCTTACCCAATGCCGGTAATTGATGATCAACTCGACCGTTTAAGTGGCAAGAGATACTTTACTAGCTTAGATTTAAAATCTGGATATTACCAGATACCAATGGCTGAGGATTCTAGACACCTTACTGCTTTCATAACCCCGGACGGGCATTATGAATATACGCGCATGCCATTTGGTCTGGTGAATGCCCCGGCTGTCTTTCAACACATGATAAATAAAGCTTTAGGGAAGGACAGGTATGAACTTGCAATGCCGTATATGGATGATATTTTATCGCCAGCCATAACAGTTGAAGATGGTCTTAATAAGTTAACAAAAATTTTTGAAGCGTTACGGCAAGCTGGTTTGACGTTAAACCTACAAAAGTGTTTTTTCTTCGAAAATACCTTAGAATACCTAGGATTTCAAGTTTCTAGAGAGGGATTGAGACCAGGTCAGAAAAAGACAGAAGCGGTGGCTTCATTCCCTACTCCAACGTCAGTTCATCAAGTAAGACAGTTCATTGGTTTGGCCAGCTTTTTCCGAAGATTCATCCCCAATTTCGCTAGTATCGCCAAACCACTTACCATTTTGACTAAATCTAACTCACCGTGGAAGTGGAGTGAAGATCAAGAAAAGGCTTTCCAACAAATTAAAAATAATTTAACGAACAGGCCATTACTAGCATTATATGACCCAAAATACCTGACCGAGGTTCATTGTGATGCAAGTAAATTGGGCTTCGGTGGGATATTACTACAACGTTCTGAAGAAAAATTGCCTCCAAGACCAGTCGCTTATTTTAGTAAACAAACGACAAAAGATGAGGAGTTCCTTCATTCTTATGAGCTCGAGACTCTGGCGGTCGTATGCTCATTGAAACGGTTCCGTACTTATCTGATAGGTATTCACTTTAAAGTGTATACAGACTGCAATGCGCTAAAGACTACACTAACTAAAAGAGATTTGGTCCCAAGAATTGCTAGATGGTGGTTGCTGCTTCAAGATTATGATTTTAGCATAGAATATCGCCCTGGAGATCAAATGAAGCACGCTGATGCTCTCAGTAGAAATGCCATAAATGAAGATGAAACAAATTATTTATCGGAGGGTAGAGAGTTTGAAATCATGAATGTAGAGATAGATGACTGGTTACATACGGTACAAATGACTGACCCTGAATTAAAAAGAATAAAACTGATTTTAGAATGCGATGAAAATAATGTTAAAGATATTGTAACTAATTTCGTGGTTAAAGACAATAAAATTTATAGGCGAGTAGGAAGCAAGTTGAAATGGGTTGTTCCCAAGGGAGCTCGATGGCGTATATGCCAGTTGAATCACGACGAGAGCGGCCACTTTGCTTGTGATAAAACTTTAGATAAAATTAAACAAGACTATTGGTTCCCGAAGATGAACAAATTCATCCGAAAATATGTTTCGTCGTGTTTGAACTGTGCATATAATAAGGGTTCTAAAGTTAAAGCAAGCGGTTACTTGCATCCTATCCCAAAAGGGGATACTCCATTCCATACCCTACATATGGACCATTTAGGCCCCTTTGTACGGAGTAAAAAGGGAAATTCGTATATCTTGGGAGTGATAGATGGCTTTAGCAAGTTCATATTTGTAAAACCTGTTCAGAACCTTAAGTCTAGAACTACCATTAATGTATTACAAGATATTTTCAATACAATTGGTGTACCCAAGGTAATAATTTCGGACCGTGGAACAAGCTTCACCTCGGCTAGCTTCAAAAATTTTATTGCGGATATAGGTGTGAAGCATGTTTTAAATGCAGTCGCAACACCTCGTGCCAATGGGCAGATCGAGAGGTACAACCGCACTATACTGGACTCATTAGCAGCGACCAACCACGGGATGGACGAGCGGACATGGGACGAGAAAGTAGGGCGGGTACAATGGAGCCTGAACAATACAAAAAATAAAAGTACAGGTAAAAGCCCCGCTGAAGTAGTTTTTGGTTTCCGAACCGTCAATAGCAGTGAAGGTCCTATTTTGAATGCATTAAACGAAAGTCTACCGGATAGTAATCAAAGTAGCGAACTTTCCCGGGAACAAGTTAGACAAGAAGTTCAGGAGAGCACTAAAAGAAGTCAGGACTACATGAAAAAACATTTTGATAATACCAGAGCTCCAACTAAATTTTATGAAATCGGTGATTTAGTTATGATACCAAACCATCATAACCCGGCTGATGGCAAAAGCAAGAAATTGCGTCCTAAATTCCGCGGCCCCTTTAGAGTAACTGCCGTTCTAGATAATGACAGATATGAGGTTTGTAGCATAGATGGACACTCTAAAAGAAAGTATAAAAGTATATATCCATCTGATCAACTAAAAAAATGGGTAACATTTAGACTCCAAAATGATTCGGATAAAGATGACGAGATATTGAGCGATGAAAGCCAAAATGTGAACTAAACTAAACTACTAAACTAACTTACCGTTTGCTACTAGCGTGTTAAGCACATTAATCAGTTTATGTTGATCGATATAACATATACCTTCATATGATAGATTTACGAGACTGCATTATTTCTACTTAATATTAATTATTTAAACAAATATACAAATGTTTTCAATTTGTACACAATATACATTACAGTCCATAAAAAAAAAAAATAAAAAATAATAACAAGTTCAGGTTTATAGAAAAGGCAATTTAAACCTCCTTTTCACTCCCACCCTTTTTCCGTCTTCTGATATTACAGGGACAGCATAAAACCGATTAACCTGATGACTAAAAACATATGGTAATTATATGTACTATGAAATTCAACCTAACTTGAAATTTAATAATTATGAAAGTGAAGGATGCCGAAGTACAAGCGGTACGCACCACTAATGGTCTCAGGACAGTGAAGGATGCCGATATTTAAGCGGTTCTCACTGACTAACGCCGGTGTAGGATGCCGAAGTACAAGCGGTACTCACTAAGAAATAATGCCAAGGTAAAAGCGGTGCTTGCAGCTGTCGCAAGAGATGCCGGGATTACCTGATTTTGTATAAGATATAATTTCTTATTAGAAAAATGTCTTATGATATCAAAAAAAAGTTATTATTATTATACATACATACATACATACATACATACATATAAATACTTAAACATACATACTTGAGGAAACTTTAAAAATATATATATTGTAAAATCAGTATTTGTTTGTATACATATGACTAAATTATCATTTACACTATATTTTACAGTTAGTCTACGTAATAATGATGTAGTGGTTTTGGTCTATTACAGTAGTAGATATAGTTTTGAAGGTGGCAGAACCCCATGAACACCACACCTATTTCTGCCTTATAACAGCAGTGTTAATCACCGCTGTGTTCTGGCTTGAAGGGTGTGGTCAAGGAGACAGACTTATCCAAGGCTTTCCATCTCAGTCCTCAGGGGTTGATTACAAATGTCCGTGGGCGGCTGTGGTCACTTGCCATCGGGCGGACTGCAAGCTACTCAAATGTTATAAAGTTTATTAGGCTCCATTAGAAATAACTAAAATTAAGGGTAAATATTTAAACAACTTCAAAATATAATTAATACTTATGTATAAATATACTTCCAGGTTAACTGTAAAAATCGGACTTATTGGCTGGAGCAAAGGCAAAATTAAGTACAGCCATAAATCAACGCCAGAAAATTAACAGGCAAATAATGCATGAAGGGACGTTGCAATACCTCAACCAGAATATCATAGAAGAATAGTAGGAGCTCACTTTTATGATCACTATAATAAAATGTTTCATATGTAATTAATAGAAGAAGATAACATAAATTATTAGACGAATTATCGATTATAAATTGTAATTATAAGTTATATTACTTTATGTTAATGATTCTCTTAATTTGATGTTAATTCTAAATAATTCTACGTATTATGCAAGTTGTGTAATATAAATGTATGATTTGGAAAATATATGGCTGTTAATATATAATTGGAACAAAAATAATCATAATTGTAAAAATAAGTGGATAATCAGTGAATGAGTCACATATATTGATAGATAAAATGTTAAAAAAAAAATGATTTGTTGAAATATTTTTTTTAAATAAGTTTTTAATCATTATAAAATTCATTAACTTCTAGTAACAACCAAAATTGAATTATTTTTGTCAACATGTGAGCAATAATGTTGTGTTATGTTCAAAGTCAAGTATTGTATAAGAGTTTAAATTAAATACAATTGTAAATATATAAATATTGATTTGCATCCTTACCAAATTTTAGGAGTATAAGGGGGTCTAAAATTAGTAGGCACTTAATTCGTCAAATAATAATCCTAATAGTGCAAAGTTTTTTTTTTAATTTTGTTTATAATAACTTATATTATTATATGTATTAACATATGGCAAGAATGCATATTGACGATTTATATGTATGGGGACATACCTAATGGTCTAATGGCCGGATTCGGAATAGAGGCATTCCGTAAACAGGATGGCCGACTGTTAGAAAATATGTAATAAAACTAAGATAATCATTATCAGTTCATTTCAAAATAATTTTATTTAATATTTAAATAT
>DWPV01005163.1:0-12743 GCA_018251915.1 Urbanus proteus proteus
AAATCTAAATTCATCATTTAGATGTCTGGTCGGGTATCGAACCCGGGACCCACTGCGTCTCAGACCGGTATGGTAACCGTTCCGCCACACGGATCGACTCTATCCTTATTAACATATATACATGTATATTGGCCAAATGGCTATCCTTAACTCTAAAGCTATCCCTAACTAAACTACTGCTACTAATGAATGGAATTAAACACTGACGATTTAAGTTGTAAAACTTAAGATTGGCTAATTTAATATTTTTAGTAAGTAACATATAATAAGATTCATTAACACAACATTAAGTAATTAAGAACAACGGTAAAAATAATACCTACATAATATACATATTGAGTCACGAGTAAACCATAGAGTTTACTATTTGCAGAAATTTAGGGCACGACGGATGTAAAAAATAAAACTGTACCCCTATTACGGTTTATTACGTTTAGTGAAACGTTCCTCACTTACGTTTGGGCCCATACATCTACATGCAGCGCTCCTAGCGGAACGTTTAATAACTACTAAAACTTTTACTACGAAAATACATGCGTAGGTAAACGTAAACCGAGGTCGTATCAAAAAACGTAACAAACTCGTACTAAGGGTACGTACTGTTATTTAAATACTGACGAGATAATTTTCTAATAATCAATAACTGTAAGATTGTTCGGTTGCTTAGATGCTTGAGTTATCGGTTTAATTTTAATTGACAGAATCATTGTCTATTGCGTTCAAGAATTTATTTCGCTCCGCACAACTTTTTATGTGATTAACGGATAAGTGAGCGTAAATAAAAAAGAAATAAGTATAACAGTTAATTTATAACGTTCTATCTAAGGAATGTATTAAATTTATACAATGTTGTGCTGCAGCTTGTTGTAGCTGTTTCATCATTAATAATATATTATGTTTATAGTTTAACAAAAATAAAGCAGTAGCCTGCCACACATAAGTTACGGATGTTTTATATAAAAATAGACATTTACATATAACAATCATCATTTGTTATTCACAAAAACTACATAATTACAAGTCTATCACATCAGGTATTACGGCATAACCTTCAAGGCCACAGGAAGGCCTGTGAGAATAAGCCAATAGATGTTTTGTATAATCGGCGTCTTCCGGTTTGGCCTACAATTCTACAGCGGCTAGAACATAATGTACCCTAAATTAAATAAAATAAAACAGCAGTGTAGCGCTGCTATATCCTGGTTTGAAGAGTGTGACGTACATACTACAGTGTGGTAGGTGTACAATGTGTACATACTTATTCGAGGCGTTCCAACTTAGTCCTCAGGGGTAGCAACGGTCTGTGTTCGACCTCAGGTAGGACTGCGATCTGGGGTTGATTACAGATGTCCATGGGTGGCAGTGGTCACTTACCATCAGGTGGACTGCATGCTCGTTTGCTACTTCCATCATATAAAAAAGACGCAAGAGCAACTAAGGCCTTTATAATACTGAAGATGTACCTACCTACTTGATAACTATTTTTTATCGAATGGTGTTTCGAGTTAAAAGTTTTTTGAAGCTATGTAACATACCGAAAACAAACTACAAACATCATATAAATACGAACTACTTTGTAATATTTAAAGATTTAAACAGTAAATAAAATGTTTTATCTTAAACGAGCTGGTTCCCGCGGTTTCACCCGCGTTAACAAAATCAAGATTAAGTATACGAATTTTGATAAAATATATAGCCTATAGCACTAAGTAAAATTGTATCTTTAAATTGGTGAACGAATTTTTAAAATCGGTCCAGTAGTTTCGGAGCCTATTCAATTCAAACAAATAAACAATTAAATCTTTCCTCTTTATAATATTGGTATATACAACAAAAATGGTTGACGCACTAGTTCCTATGATAAATGTCTGCTCACGATGTATTTGTTAACGAAAGTAAATAGAGCTTACCATTAGAATTGTTAACACATTGTAACCCTGAACCCTGTTAGTTATCCTTAAGATGTAACTTAACCGTGACCACCTTAGTTATTTCATAAGTTCATCTTTTCATAACTGCCTTATCACGCTCTAATCAATGATAGCCTAAGCAATGAAGCGTAGCCAATAATCAGTGATATCGTGGTGGTTGAAACTTGACCTTACAATATGGAGTCCACATATTAATTTTAAAATTATGTGCGTATTGGAAATTATGACTTCCTTTAATGGTGAAGGGAAACATCAGCGTGCCAAAAAGAAGATAGTTACCAAACTATCGAACAACAATAAAATCTAATATCAAGCTTAAAAAGACTATTAAAGCTGAGTGAATATAAAACGCCTGTATACACCATATGCCGTATTAACGAGTAGGTACTTATGTTATGGAACGTGCACATCGTGATGATTAGGCCCCCTCACTTATATTTTACCCTTTTACTGATCATAGATAACACGACATCTGCAACAGGTGAAAGTTACTTATTTTTGAGTATTGTAGTATCAAAATTAACAGTAAAATAAACTTGAATGCTGTTAGTTAAACGAGTATGCGCTGCAACTAAAAAAAAACATGTGCAGATAATATGACATAACGACCTCTTAAACAGAGCAATAACTTTTCTTTGTTTCGTCGTCAATCCATTATTGTCCCACTGCTGGGCACGGGTCTGCTCTCGTATTTAAGGTCAAGTCTACCGCGCTGGCCAAGTGCGTATTGGTAGACTTTACACTCCTTTGAGAACTTTAAAAATTTTTTGGTGTGCAGGTTTCCTCTCAATGTTTTCCTTCACCGTTAAAGCAAGTGATAATTCATATCTGATACGCACATAAATCAGATATGCGTGGAATTTGAGCCTCGGACCCCCGTTTGAGAGGCCAAGTTTCTACCATTAGGCTAGCACTTCTTTACTTAATAGTCATTAATCATCCCAATTAGTGATTATATGAAAGTTAGTATGTCATTGATCTTAAGCTACTTGCACGCGTTGGTAACTGTTACTTTATTTTAAACTGAACTCACGATTAACTGGCATAATACACGAATAGGTAAGTACTAGTAGGTGCCTCCTCGATTTATGTATTCTTGTGATTCTAGTATCATTTCAATCTGAATTATATAGATAAAAAAGACTTGATGTCTAAGAGGTGATCTATTTTCAATCCTTTTTTCATCTTTAATGAAACATGGTTTCAATTAAAACTCAAAATGGAAACTTTTGTACTTTTTCTATATCATTTCAGGATAGGGTTTATTTCTGAAATTTTGACGCTGCCTACAACGTATTACATTCACCACTGTCTAGAATAATCTAGAATAGATAAATCATAATAAATAAACAAATACAATTATTCAATTGAATGCATGCTGTAAAGCCTTAACGATTAATAAGTTTTACTCGTATAAGTTACACGTACAATAATTGTATAAAACTGCAATATACGTCCATTTCTCGGTCATTGATTTATTTCATCACTGCACACTAGTCCTCGTGTCGTACGAGGAAACGCCTTCTTGGGCGATGCAAGTTTTTCACTACCTACCGTTTAGCCACTACCTACTTCAGTTACATAGATTCGCTGTCTCACTTTCCTTATCCTAGTCATGTGAGTAAAGTGAATGTAAGCAACATATTCATGTTGTTTGCTTTAACATGAGTATATATTTTTTAATTTCCACTTCAGCCCCTCGGTCAATTGAAAGTTGAGTGGTTCCCACATTACCCCAATGAATATCTTTAACCAAATCTATTTAAAAATGGATAAAGAAGAAAAAAAGATAAAAGAAGGTGATTAGGTACAGACGATCACCTACTACCTATATTACTCATATTTAAGCTGGCATGCACACTCTTCCAGTAACGCAGAACTATTTTATCTTGAAATATCTAGTCGTGACCTTTCTTAAATATTATTATACAATAGTTGTATGGAAAGTATTTTATCGAAACTAATTGACAACATTGTTACAATTCTTTATCATTGACGTCTATATCTCTTCTATATGAATAGAAATAATATAATGTTACTATAACGAGAAAATTCTCAGTTTATGATTGATCTATTGTTGATGTGGATAAAGATGTTGATGCATTGTTTACTTACATTTCTAATCAATTGTATGATAAACGTATTCTTAGACTCATGTCTAAGAATACATGTCACCACACACTCATCATATTCATATTTTTACTAAACAAGATATGGATCTATCAGTGAAAATATTAGCCATACAATAGCAAATATGCAAGTTTAATCAATTACAATTCAAATAGATTAGTTGTTGAAATTGAAACTTGTCTCTCCGTCTGGGACACCGAAGTTGGAATCCTACGCCTAATTTTTCTAAGTTTCAAGTATGTTCGTATCCGAAATTAAGTTATTATTCATTAAATTATTACTTGCACACTATTAACGGTTAAGAAAGCATCGTAAAATCTACGCGCCTAATAGTTCTTAAAAAAGTTATCAAAGGTTCTTCACTTTGCCACATTGAGGGAAATCTGTAATGGTAGTTGTATGTGTGTGTAATAAATAAAGTTGTCAAAAACAGAGCACACCGGTACAGAGCCCTCTGAGAGGAACCGTATGGCCAGCAGTGGGACTATAATACGACTGTCATACGATAACGACGATATTGTTTATTATCAACTGTGTAATATCATTCCGAGTTAACGTTATAAACATGTAAAGTAACCAATTTGATACTTTCACTGACTTCACAAAATTCTCCAAAATAATGACATCAGTGCACTGGTGCGTCACCAGCGCACTCATTGGAGCAGCTAATGTAATATACGGAGCTGGAAGCCACTTTAATAGCTTGTGAAAGTGTGGAGCGAAATTAATAATAGGAACTGAAAGGGAGAATGTGAGGGTGTATTACGTGAACTTATAATAGTGATAGCAACAACAATGCACTAGTCTAGTAGGTAAGACTCGTTGGATGTAGGCCTAGAAAGGTTTTGCCGTCGTCAACGCATTTGACAGTGCTTGGTGGTGACCTTATAAAGGGTATTTTTGTTCTATAATGCTGCTATTTATTTGCATGTAATAAGTACCTCTTACGACATCCACGGGAAATGAGTAATATTAGAAACCAGAACACAGAGATTAAACACACACACATACAATACTACATTATTCGCATGTCTAAAGTAGATGTAAAGTACATGTAGGTACTAGTAATTTAGAGAAACATAATATGTACATTGCAACTTTCTTGGTACACTTGATAAGTACACATATCTGAATTTTACCTTTTGTAACAGTCCTACCTAGCTTTATAGGTAGGTACTTTGTTTGCTTGTTGTCTTATACGAAAAATAATATTTATAAACAATGGAAAATTGAGATATCCGTACAATCACGGATACAAAGTCAAAGATTTCTTTTAATGTTCTAATAATCTATTTGGTCAAAACAAAGCTTGAACAATTCGCAAAGCCAACGAAACATTTTCCAGGAGATATATTATTGTCTTTCTACACACTAACTCACTTAGTATTTGTTGACGGTTGTCAATATGACCTACGTGACTTATTATCACGATTAGCGCTTTTGTGGCCCACTTCCATTGTGTTGGCGGACATGACAGGCGCTATACAAAACGCGTGTGACCACAGTACCTAGGTACATCGTTGTTACAGTCTGTCGCATTTCCCGTGTGGCCTTGTTCATCTTCCTTAACCTGAAATTAAATAAAATTTTACCGTTTGTCTGTAATTTCAAAATAATCAACCTCATGTTTTGAGTGAGATTCAGCGTTAGGGCGTGTAGAGTTAGAAGTGTGTCTCTACATGAGGTTTGATAACTTCGACCCGCGTAGTGAAACGGTTAACACACGGTCTGACGCGCAATGGGTCCCGGGTTCGATTCCCGGCCAAGCATACATCTAATTAATGAATTTAGATTTCTGTTCTTGGCCTGGGTGTTTATGTATTCGTGTATGTGTATGTCCATGGTACCCACGACACAGGAGGAAATCCTACTGTGGGGCTATGAGTCTAGAAAGCGTTTTTTTTTCTTGACAGTGATAGCCATGTCTCACCTGCGAAAACGATTTGGTGGGATAAATATATTCATTATACAAAATGTATTTATAGGTACAATTTTTTATGTATTATTTATAGGTACAAAATGAAGGAAACTATAAATCGTGTGTTGCATATTTACAAACCTAATAAATACAAAATATTCCCTTACCCTACATTTTTAAAAGAAAATCCCTTTAATCTAAATCCAAACAGAATTGTGAATAGAAATAAAAATGCTTTACGTTGTACAAAATATGTATTACACTATTACGTTACATTACCTTACGTAGATATCACGTCAATTCTTTCCTCAATCGTAAATTCTATCTAATCGTAAATTAAATATCGAACATAGTGATGTACAACATTCCGCTATTCCGCAACGTGTGCCCGTTTCCCGGAGCCGGGCGCTCGATTCCTGGATCAACAGTCGGTCACATCCGTGCCATTCAATCACTCATTCACTGCAACTAGTGCCATTAATCATAACTTTATGGATACGGCTTTCGCTTCTAATACCTAGACTGGTCAACTGTATGAATTACATATTTGAAATATTTGGTTTTACTTTAGTATTATTTACAAAAGTAACTACTTCATGTAGTATTTGTGTGCACTATTAACTTCTATATTGTTATTGTAATCATATAATTGAAACAATTAATGAAAAAACAAATTGTCGTTAATGTCATGAAAAAACCCTGGCCATAGTTTAAAAAAAATATGGATAAAAGAAGTTGGTCCATTGCAATTAGATGTTTCGCAGGAGAATTAGTAAAGAATATATATTTAAAAAAAAAGACACAATACACTTAAATCTTCGATACAATGTAGTGTAATTTAAGTTTTTCCAAAAGCTTGATAATATTTTCCTTACATTTTAATTACGTTTAATAAATTTTGTATCACCCGACAAGGTATTTAATTATAATGATTAACAGCTTTTATTATGACTTTATTTATAAGCTTGGGTACCTACATACCAATAGACATTCTACAAGCTTGTTGGAGCATTTCCCGAAGCCGCACCAGTTCCTGGACAGACGTAATCGGGTCCTACATCCGTACTGAACCGCTCACTCATTCACTCATGAGCAATAAACACTTCACTCGTGTAGTGAATACTTTCGCTTATGGATTTTGAACTTACCTTAAAATAATTTTGGTAAGTTTTTAAGTAGGTAGTTAGTAGATTTTTTTGTAAGCTCATGTGCTTTTTTATACGTAACGGTGATATTTTGCTCTTTAATAAACTATGGATATTTACAATATTTTAACATTACTTTCACACTATTAAAACATGTTCCGGATAATAATCGTTAAACTGATAATATAAATATACAGTTTAACTAATAATTTTGTTATTCAATTTACATTATGTGACGTGCATTAACCCATAAATTAAGAAGAAATTGGCAAAGTGCGAGCCGAAATCGAAGTGTGATTTCTTTATTGTAAAAAGACTTAGACCTATGATAGCGGAACTAAGAGGATACTTTATCACAGGGGTTCCGTTTACGAAATTTGGGTACATGAAAATATGTAATTCAAAATATAAAGATTAAACTGTACTGTAAAGTGTGTAAAGTACTGAGAAAAATCGTTTCGTAAAAGTTCTCGATGTGTTGTAGAGATGGCGCTACTATGCACGGTATTATTTAGCTTTATTTATATACAACCCATATGTACAACCGTATTGACATTACTATTGAATTTCCATAATTAGATCCTTATAACCGTTATAGATTTAATAAAGCAGCATATTATCGACGCTAATTAGTAAAATAATTTGATAAATGTACAATAATCAATATATCTAGCATATAGGAAATTTCTTCAAATCTAGAAAAATCCATTATAGGTTATAATAAACAAGTGATTTACATAATATTTTACAAATTAACATAATCAGTACATCAGTAGGTAACTGTAAACTCGTGAACATATGCTAAATCCTGAAATGCAGCGCAATGCATTTTCTATTTAGACATGAAATCACGCGTTCTTTATTCCAGACAAATATCTGCCAATATTTATTCAAGCTATCAGCGGAATATGGGTAATATCGTGTCTTTTTAGTAATATTCAAATACAAAACCAACACGAACGCCAGGTTTCTGTTAGGCAGAAAGTGGATATTTAACATAAACACGGAATTCGAATTACAAAAAGAATCGGCGATTAATCGGAGCGAGCACAACGAGACTACATCAATATTTATAAAATTCCAGCCAGTGTTCGCTGTTGCATCGCGCATACCGTCGCTGCACTTCGCAAATGCAGCGCGGAAATCGCATTGTGCCGAATTAATTCAAAAAAGGAACGATCGAATTCGAATTAAAAAACGAAAATTAGAACATAGAGTGGCAAAATGTGGCAACACTAAGTGTAAATTGTCGAATTTCATTGTGTTGATTTTTTTTCTGTGAAAGTGTATAACAAACATGGAGAACTTTTACGGAATAATTCGAACGTTGAGCAGGAAGACACAAAAGCGAAAAAAGGAGGTATTTATAATGGCAACTCTATAATTAAGATAAGATTCCAAATTATTGGGCACCGATTCAAATAATGAGACCAATTTATTAGAGTAAGATTTATTTTGAGAATTTAAACAGTTATGTACGTGGCTACAAAATAATTCAAATAGTACAAAAACTGCTTAATAATTGTTAAACCTACTAATATGATATTACTAGCTATGACCTATCTATTTTAAAGCAGTGATTTGCTGCTGTTGTTCTTGTAAAAATAGTGCAGTAAGATAGAGTCGGTTCATCACTAACTTCAAACTCAACGCTGGCATATTCTACTTAAGGCGTTTGTTATCGGTCTTTCGTAAAACTTTCGTAAAAAAAATTGGTTATATCGACACGTACCTAATATCAGTTATACTACACATATTTGTACTGTTGGTATATCTATTTCGTAAAAAATGTACTTCATAGGAAATTTATCGCATCGTATTGCAACAGACCAGACGCAAGTTGTGTATTATAAAATCAGAACATGTTTTTGAGTTAAGTGTCATTTTTATCGTTTACATTTCTCAAGTTATAAATAATAAATTATTTCGACACAAACACATTAAAATCATTGTTAACTGTTATTCGCTATTTTCATCACAAGGATCATGAAGAGCCTTTCAGTGTTCCGTTTACCCTGAATAATGGAACACTTTTCCCATAAATTCCCCAGCAACCCTAACCTACATCTGAAGCAGACTGGCTTACTTTCTGCTTTCAAATCAAAATCATTGCAAGTGAAAACTTCAGACCACAGTCAAAATAAAGAGTAGAGAGGGCCCTTAAGATAAATAAGCAACGTTAATTTTATATGAAGACATATCCATCGGCCCTTTGGTATTTAATGCTCGACATTGGATTTTGGTCTCACTATGCATGACACGCAGGCTGGTAACCGCAGGAAGTGTTGATGTTACACAGGAAGACACTGCTGCCTGTATAACGTATTTGTCTCTTACGCCATCCACGAAAAGAGAGTGAGTGAGTGGTGGTCTGCAGAACCTACAACACATGTCACGTTCTGTTCTATTATCATTTTGCTAATGAACGGTGAAAAAAGATATTTCTAAGTTCAAATCTATGCCTCCGTCTATTTATGTGTATGTTTGTGAATTGGTAGCTTTCAAATAAATAAATGTAATGGTTCGATCTTCCTCTTCACTGAGCGTTCACCATATTGCGTCTAATCTTCAGTATATCATTGAAGTGCGTTGAGGATTATTAGCTCTCTTGGCGGTACTCATTTTAAATCACTACAAAGTATTAAACAAAGTCGCTTTCTCTGTCCGTATGTCCCTATATATGCTTAAATCTTCAAAACCACCTAAGGGATTTTGATGCGGTTTTTTTTTAATATATACAGTGATTGAAGAGGAAAGTTTATATGTATAATAACATCAGTTTTTCTGTAGTATATAGAGTATATTTCGCTGTTTCAATGTTACGTACAAACAAAGTTAAACCTGTTATTCTATTAGCAGAAACTGAGTGGCAATACATCATTGATTGCACAGTTAGTCCACAACTTCCAGACGATCGCGTGTATGTACGGTAGGTATGCCGTATGCACTACTCATTGAACGCATTTCTTGAGCAACGCAGCTGGAACGACGAACACGTAGATTGGCCCAGTTTTATACCAATAAACTACAAAAGTTTAGTTCTAGTGGTTTGAATGGTGGCTTATGATGGGAACCAGGGGTTAATTTCGTAAACGTTGGCTTAAAAATTTAGAACGCATTCGATTTTCACTTACTATGGAGTTAAGTAAGTTAGAGTTAAGTTAGTTAAACATCTTAGTTTGGGAAACATTGGGCATTTCAAGAACTATACCGATCATCCATGCAAAGGGTTCAGAGTTCAATGTTGGTCAAACATCTAATTTGGTATCGTGCACAGATCCGTTAGCGTTTTGGAAAAAAATGGTCACTTACAATAACAAAATATTAAAACATGTGATCTCATTTATTTCTATTGGTTGAAGTGTGTATTAATTATTGTGTATTTTTAAATCCCACGCGTTGCGTCACAGGAATGGAAGTTTAGACATTCCCAAAACCTGCTCTAGCAATTTAATACTATGTTAAAATCATAAATTTATCAGCTAATTTAATTGAATGCATGCTATTTTAAAAGCTTCATTATCCTGTGGTATGCACAAGCATCCTGTTTGCTATAATTTCAAGTAAATTGATTGCAAAAATGTTATCGAGGATATTTATTTTCAAATCTGTATTCTTTTTACCGTATATATTATACCAAAGGAAGTAAGTTGAAAACTTCTTAATAGCGTAATATGATCAACTTATATACCAAAACTCTATACCAAAAACTAGATGTAGTACCTCTCTATACATAGGTATATTTATTTGTTTTAGGTAATTGTATTGTGTACTTTATTTTTCAAAAATTGACTGGCCTACAGTTAAGTCCTAAACATAATAATCTGGCGTCAAAATAATTATACCGTACGAAAAAACTTTATCACTGTATTTTGTTTAATTTCACTATATTTTTATAAAATTGTTTTCACATTTTATATCGCTGTTTTAATTTTTTTATACACTGACTTTCCATTCCAGAAGTTTTCTCAAAGAAGCAAGAAATGTGAAACAATAATAATTATGCTATGCCTATTCACTGTATACGTGTTTCAACTTTACATACTAATAAATACAATATCTAGGCTCAATGTAGAGTTTCTGGAGTGTAGGCAAATGAATTATGGAAGATGACTCTACATGTAATTACTTGGCGCCTGCTTTAATTAATTGAATAGCGTTAATTGTGATCACAATTGCTTTTTAGAATTATTAAACTAGCTCTCAATTTAACAGACATTATATAAGACGAATTTATTTATTAATATGCTTACAACAAGGCAGAGAGAGAGTTTTACTAAATCAAAAAAATACCGAAAAATACATGTCTAAAAATAATTGTAAAAAAACATTAAGATTAACGAAAAGTACCCGCACAATGCGGTGTGTTGCGATATTTTTTAAATCTTTGTAAGTTGGTATTTTAAGCATGTAAAGACCTAGATCTTCTTAGGATATTTTTTTCGCCGCATGTCTACAGCTAACCGTTACAGTAACCGCAGTAGATGTTAATGTTAGTCAAAAATAATTCTAATGACCAACTCCAAGACATTATTTGTTAGTCGCCCAGGATATCCAAGGGAAGAGAGGGGATATTGTTATTCAAGACCAATACCACACAATCCGACAAGCATATCACAATGTGCTATGCAAGAACTATGTGTGTAGTATTTGCAGCCTGTACCGCCAAATTAAGAGGTCGTCATACGTACAGTGCTCTTACTACTAAATATATAAGTAAATTTGCTCAAGAATAAAGTAATTGTGTGTAATGTGGGTTGATAACTTATTTAGCACCGTTCACGCTTTCCCGAGCAGCGCGCTGTCGCCGAGAATTCCGCCGCTAATTATACAACAAAACAACTGCTAGCATGATAAAAAAATCATGTGAGCACCGTTATGTGAATGAAAATTTTGGCCCCAATTCTCTAATATTTTACAACTAAAGTAAAGATTTTAAGTGAAAATATATCTGCATATTATTTCAGAGAATTATTTAATTGTCTTGTTTAATATAGCATTTGTTGCAATTTGACTCATAACGTTGTTCAAAAATAATCATATGTACGAATGATTTAATAATCGCTTTGCCGATTATCATGTTATAAAATAGTTACTTCATCGATAATGCGTTCATGACGTGATTAATGAGGTAAATACATTATGCTGCTTAGTGTACACATAAGTACTTTAAATGAAAATATAATGTAATATGTGCTTAGCCATAATAAAAAACAGTCATCATTAAAGTATAAAAATATTGAGAGTACCTATAACGTGCGCTAATCCCGAACTACAAACCCTGTATAAAACAAATGGTTTTAACCAACCATTTGTTTTGCACAAACCAATAATATATTTTCTTCAATTCGTTTATTAGCGCACCTTTAAATTCAGGGTAGTCCACAATGAAGGTACATTGTATGGGTGGTTTACAGTTATAGAGACTGTTTTATATTGTGTTCTTCCTCGTATCCTTTAATTTTATAGTATTCTTCTCGAGTTACATATACATGTTACATACCTTATTATATAAACCATATAGTCAATCTATATTTATACCTGCCGGCCGATTCAAGAATAGCACCACCCCCTCTCTTCCCGTGGGTGTCGTAAGAGCCGACTAAGGGACATACCAGG
>DWPV01005164.1:0-12740 GCA_018251915.1 Urbanus proteus proteus
GATAGGTATCTGAATGAGTTGAAATTTCTGTTCTGGGTCTGGGTGTTTGTGTATTCGTCTTTGTATGTCCATGGCACACACGACACAGGAGAAATCCTACTGTATGGCTATGTGTCTTTTCTTTCTTTCCTTCTTACTGTTAACCTTGTAACAATACATCAATATCCATCAGTTTTAGTCCTTGAAACATCCCTCCCTATTTGGCACCGCTCCAACTGGTCCTGTGCGTCCCAAATCCAACCGTTTACTGCTATTTTCTTCAGGTCATTAGTTCACATGGACGTCCTTGAAAACATTCACTATTCTACACGATACGTATTTTTATTGATTGTTTCTTTTCATAACTAAACGCCTTGCGAAGTGGCGGTAGATAATATTATTTAAGATCAAAAATAATCATGTTTCAGATTGTATTTTTTTTGGACAATTTACATCTTACTTATAAGTAGATTTTAAGAGGTAAGATCATTTTCCTACGGCACCCAATCTTGTGTATCCAAAGCCCCCAGCATTTCCTTAAGACCGCGCTGTTTTTCGGTAGTTCGAGATTTCTCAGACGTCACTACATATTTAGTTCTCAAGAGTATCAAGTAGCAACTCTTTGATTAACTTTGGTCATTAAAACAATATCAACCGGCTCAAAGACCCTATCTGAAAACTAAACAACTGCGCAATCAAGCCGATGACGTCACAGCGGAAGTGTTACGTAACAATCACGTCAACATGCACAACGCACCTGACTTTTATGTTACATTTCTAAATATTCCCAAGCCAATAGGGTTCAATTTCAATAGCGGTAAAACTATCATAATAATAGCAATGTTACTGGCAACAACACTTGGCTTGTGACGGCGTTCTTATAACAGGTACTGCTGATTTGGCAGGCCCTTGATCTAAATCAAATCTAACTAAATTAGAGCGTCTGCCGTCTGGGCGCGTATGGCGTGAACTCAAAACGAGTATAGCACAGCTTAGTTGCGTGACTTAGCTCGTGAATTATGGGCGTGAATGCAGTATATAGGTTACAATGGATTTTTAACATTAACATTACCATTTTTTTAATTGCATGTGAGTAGCAAACAAGCATGCAGTCCATCTGATGGTAAGTGGCCACTGCCGCCCATGGACATTTGTAATCTACCCCAGATATGATGACGGTCATACCAGGAGTTGACCACAGTTGCGTTGCTACCCCTGAGGACTGAGCTGGAACGCCTCGGTTAGGTGTATCTACCTAACCACACCCTTCAGACCAAAACACAGCAGTGCTTAAAACGGCCGTTATAAGGCAAAAATAGGTATGGCGGTGGTGCCACCGGAATTGAACTACGTGGGGTTCTACCACCATTACCATATAGGCACAGTTTTTTTTTAAGAATCCGTTGAGCGAGATCGGGAAAAGGCCGGTCGCGCTCGGATACGGAGGTGTTGCGGTGGTAATTCAAGTCTCAATCCTCTAAAGTCTAGTAGTTTCCAGTGAGGGAACCTTGGAGTCACGAGTGATTATGAGAGGGGGCTCTGATCGTTCACATTTGTGACTCTGGGTAGACGAGAACTCAAAAAGCTGATTTGTCTTTTTTCGTTTACCATAAGCCATTGTCATATAATGTCATGCACGTTATTCATAAAGAACAGCAAAAATCCATTGTAACACTACGACAAAAAGAAAGATGAAATTTCGCAATATTAATTACGTATTTTTTACTATAAATTAACAGATATTACCTTGTACAGGCCTCTTAAAAACACTTTCCGATGTAGGTCACTAATGGTTTTAGATTTACCAATATTTGACGAGCAAAACTAACTGTCCAATCAATAGATCTCAAGCGTTTGACCGATAACAATCCGCAACTTCACAATTGTCTCAAACAAATATTTGAACTGAAACTTACGTGGACTATAGCGAGGGAAAATTGCATGTCATTCGTACAGTCCTCAAAGACATACATCGCCTAACAGCGTATGTCTAACAAGTGGAAAATCCATATGAATGCTGTGGATATATGTTCCATTACCATACAAAAATATTCGACTACTAGCTGATCCCCGCGTTTTCATCTGCGTTTAAGAAGTAAAATGGAAAATATATTTGAACATAACTGACATCCCGATCTTCCGCGACGGTGGTCGCATGTGCAAGAATTTTTTTTCAAAAATGACAGTAGTCTGACTTACGTCTTAAACCTTCAGCTGTTTTCCAGTGAAAGTCCTATCAAAATCGGCCCAGCCGATTAGAAGATTACCTCAGATAAACAAACAGACTGACAGACAGACAGACCGGCCGAAAGACAAATTCATAGACTTTTTTGTTAAAGGAACCGTGTATAATTTCATATGCTTTGAGTAAAAAGTTGTTATTTTAACATCACAAACAGACACTTCCTTATTATTTATTAATCGATGATAAAGACTTTTAAAACATTGCCACTAAATTATAATTACATAATCCATATAAGTAATTCTACAATGTTACGAATATAATTATACTTACAGAATGTTATATTAGCAACATTGTAGTAGGTATAACTAATTATGTAATTGTAATTCGTAACACTTATGTATATTATGTTAGGTGTGTACCAATATACAATAATATGAGACTTCTCCTTAACATTCAAACTTTGAATGTTATAGATTAAGAATTTTTGTGTGATAAATAACTACATTAGGTAATAAACATGATACAGATAATTTTAATCGCTGAGGCTGTACTAAAGCAGCATTACTAGCTAGTAGCTAGCGGAAATAAAAATTGACCACGCGCGAATCAAACTTGCACACTGTGCGTTCCGTACAAGTAAAAGTTTATTATTGTTTTATTGTTGTAGTATTTATAACAAATTATAATATTATGTGTTTTGAAAATGTTGAAGTGTCTGCCTTTTACGGACTAAGAAATAAACTGAAAAATTCCGAAAACTAATGCACTTTAATTTTTTTACGGTTCAAAACACATAATTATGTAATTGTGGCTTAGTAATTAGCTTATGATAGCCTAATGGTTGAAAATTGGCAAGCAGTGATAGCCTAGTGGTTAAAAATTGGCCTCTCAATCGAGGGGTCCGAGGTTCAAATCCCGGGCGATAATGAGCGTTTTAGAAATTAATTATCACTTGCTTTACGGTGAAGGAAAACATCGTGAGGAAAACTGCACATCTGTGAGTTCTTAAAAAAAACGTTCTCAAAGGTGTGTGACGTCTACCAATTCGCACTTGGCCAGCGCGGTGGACCCAGGCCTAAAATCCTTCTCACTGAGAGGAGACCCGTGCCCAACAGTGGGACAATAATGGGTTGATGATGAAGTAGCTTAGCAATAGTGTAGCGTTTTTACTCTTTGGATACGGAACCCTAAAAAGCTCAAATGCCACCCCTGACGCTAAAAGCTTTTGCAGTGGCGTTCGTGATTAAACTTCACGTGATACCCAGCTGGGTGGGAGTTCCCGGGTCGAAGCCTTTTGTTTCTATTAATAACTGACGGCTTTTAATGTATTCTACTTCATCGACAAAAAAACTGCAAAGGTTTGATACTTTTATGTTAGAAAATTTATGGGGTAGGTAACTAAGTAGTAGTTTGATATAGAGATCGTTTCTTTTTTTTAATGTAGAACTAGCTTTTGCCCGCGACTTCGCCCGTGCTAATTTTCATATAAACCTTCCTCTTGAATCGCTCTATCTATTAAAAAACCGCATCAAAATCCGTTGCGTAGTTTTATAGATCTAAGCATACGTAGGGACAGACAGCGGAGAGCGACTCTGTTTTATACTATGTAATGAAGAGCTACACCAAGTATAAAAATGTAATGAACACTAGACTAGACTAAAGATTATGATTGGAAGGCTAAAGAAAGTACCTACCTAAGTCATTAACTTGCAAGTTAAAAACAATTAAAAACTCCTGAATAAGTAGGTACCTACTTACTTACGCTTCAAAATTGTAATAAAATATATTAATTGAAAATAAATGCTTAGCGGTTTTCCTATTACTGGAATAGATGTAGTGATAATTAAACTCATATTCACTTATCAGTATAATTGACTTATTTAAGTACCTACTTATTTTTACTGTGCTGACTGACTCTTCAGCACCGTAATGTACAGTTTCAGGTTTTTATGAAGGTGTTGTAAAAACTCTGAACGTTACATCGTATTCTTTAAGACTGCTATAAGGCACGGACTTCAGGTGTAGGCTTAAAGCTTCTCGCGCCGCATTGCAGTGGTGCGCCTGGCTTAATCGATGCCTAGGGAATGCATGCTACTGGCCAGCAAACGCCTATAAAATTTAAGCTACGGAAACTTTACTACTACTACTACTGCTTTTTTTCTCATGCACCGTGTAGCGTTGTGTTTATGAATAAACATTGTAAATTTTATGTTGAATGAAAAGGAAAATTGAATTGATTTCTACGGAATCTAATTGAATCTCTACGAGTTTATTTTTAAAATTAATGGAATGGTTCAAAGGTGGTAATCATTTTTTTAAATTATTTATTAATTTCTTAACTTCATATAAGTGTTAGTTAATAATTATAATAATTTTTTATAATAATAGCACGTTTTTTTGGTATGAAAGACCCAGCAATGTGTGTGCAAAATTTCATAACGATCGGTTGTGAAGTTGAAGCGTGAAGGCGTTATAAACGAACAAACAAAGAAACAAAGAAATAAACGGACTTTCGCATTTATAATAATTAGGATACTGTTATCAGATCTTTTAAACTAGCGTGTAATACGCTAAGCTTCATAATGGTAAAATATGTTTTTTAAACAAATAGCTTTATGCTTTTCACTTGATATATGGAATAATAAAACGACTCCAGAGCTTTTGTGACCTACTTTACCCACTTAGGCATTTCACAAGAAAAGAGTTTGTAAAAGTTTACACATAAAAGCAACATAAACCTCTATGTCACAATAAACGTCTATCATCTTTCAGTAGACTTCTAAATCTTAAGTAGCGGAAATTATGGAGTTATCTAAAGTGCGAATCAATGAGCAACAAAATCTAACATAAAGTTTAGTAGTATCAACCATTATGTAACCATCTCGTAAACATAAAAAATGTAAGTTATAGTATAATGTATGTACCTTCTTATAGTTATGATAATAAAGATGTTTAGTCTGACAATATGTATATTTAAAGTAAACAATAGGTACTTAAAGACATAGAATTCATGGTCGTTGTGTGTGCCTGAAAAGTGACCGACGATAAAACTCGTTTGCTCCAAGCTAATATATAAAAATTGTCTTTCCAGATCGGTTGACCCGAGAATGAAACGCGATGAGTCGGTGAAGAGCATCACCAAATTCGGGGGGCGGCGGCTGAGCGAGCAACGCCCGGCGCTCACGCTAGGCTTGCGGCAGAACTCCATTACTATCAGCACCCTCGCGCAGCAGTCCGCTTTCTTAGCTGAAAAAGCGTTTAAGGAAGAATCGTAAGTATTCTAATAGAAATAGATTTGGTTTAGATATTTTTGTTCTCAAAATATCGTGAGAGATTTTATGCTTAGTTGCAACAAATTTACTACCTACACTTCACTAATTACATTCAATTTTTTTGTAAATAATATTCATAAAAGAACACCTAAGTAAGTATATTTTAATTGATGATTATAATACATAAGTATACTACTTTCTTAAGTTTGTTACTTATTACTTAAGAAAACATATTTAAATCATACATGATAATGTAAGTTCAAAACATATTAGCCAAATTACTATGGTGAGATATTAAGAATGAATAGAAGCTACAGAAACATTAAGAAACCTTGATAGTATTTTAAGAATGTTTATTTGTAGACACAAAGTAATCTTCATGTAATCGGACAGTACAATAAAATTTGTAACTCTGTTTAGCGGCAACCGGATATTTTGTAGCGTTCCCACTGGGAATGGCACCAAGGAAACGGTACGGACTAGCTCCATCCAGCTTAGCTTTGCATCGTAGCCATGGGCGCCGCCAGAAGTTTCAGCAGTGGCGGATTTACCACTAGGCTGGAGCATGGAGGCAGATTCAAGCGGCATATCTATCTTGGACGACCTATTTTCACTGATTTTCTGATCCCACGCCTATGCTGCCTGAAACTATTATAGTATTTACCTACTTGCGGGGGCGGATAAATTTCAATAGCCTGGCAATAAATGTCTAAATACGTCAATAACTTACAGAGACGTACACACCACCAGTGTTGCCTGCTAACTATTTCAAAGTGGAGAGATCCCGAAACAGTGCTACCAAATTTCAATTGTTAAAAATAAGGTCGTTAAAAACATTACTCCATTAGCCGAAAACAGAAATTAACGGCAAAAAAGGTCGTCAGTCCCGAAAACTGAATTTGACTTTGAAATAAAGGTCGTCTATTTTCTGTAGAAAAAAATCTGTCCCGCCATGGCAATGCAGTTTCGTGCCCTGGGGTGCAAAGTGCACCCTGCTGCCGGCGCCCATGATCGTAGCCCCTCATGATGTGATATTGCCGTCTCATTACAACGTATACTACCGACATATCTTAGATATCATTCTCTGTCATATTCTACTGATGACGTAAAGTGAACTAATGTGCCATTTCTTTCAGTGAGGACCCAAATCTTCAAGCTCCTGCTGTTTCTTGGTTCAGACTAGTAAGTATCCAAAACAAAGACAAGTAGTAAGAGGAGTTCTACTTGACCCCCAGTAAGACTCCTTTTACTACTCTAATGGCGGGAAAGCGCCAAGGCTGGCATTTAACGTACGCTTTTTAAACTTTCGTTGGAAGTGGGACCTAGGGGCTTTTAGTTGTACTGCAAAACCTGAGTTATAATTACTTGTAATTATTTTATTGATAATATATTCAATAACTTTTATCATGATATAAATAACAAAGCATTCCAATTATATGTCTCACGATATTACTTTAATCTGCATTCAGATGGCATTCGACTTTGGCCACGGTCCAAACAAGTTTTCCAACTTTGTTCAAATGTCGCAAACCAATCTTTTCAGTTGTTACAAATTTACTATAACACATTCTTCGTCCAAGTTATCTTTTAGGGCAGTAGAATTTTCGTAATACAGAATTTTTAGCAAAGTTTTCTACGCTATACAGATACGGTTGTTCTATAACAAGTGTTGGCCAGGTGCTACAATTTGTATGATTCGACCGAGGAGTTACCTTCGCCATACCTATTTCTAGCAAGCAGCTCTTGTATTTCGTTGGAACATACTTGGGGTAGTTGCTGGCTCATTCACAGTTAGGCAGCCAGTCTAGAAACTTAGCTCGTTTACGACTTCCATCTTTAAAAAAATGATAATAAAACTGGCAATCGATCATTCAACATCTAACATTACTTCCATCATTTTGAAGTGGCCTATATTACTTATTTTATTTACAGTTCAGGTTCGCGAAGCCATGGGAGTTTCTGATGCTGTTCTTGGGCATAGTGCTCGCGAGCCTGAACGGCTTGTTTGTGCCGGTCGGTGTGATAGTGTACGGCGAGTTCACGTCGCTGCTGATCGACCGCACCGTGATGACTGGAACCTCTTCGGAGACCCTCACCATCGCGTGGTTTGGAGGCGGACGGATACTGTTAGTAATGTTTGCTAGAGACAAAATAGAAACCTTTGCAGTTCGACTCCGGCGGCACCACCGCCACGCCTGTTTCTGTCTCATAACAGCAGTTCTAAATTCTGCTGTATTTTGATTTTTGAAGGATGTGGTTAGGGAGACATAATTATCTGAGGCTTTCCAACTTAGTCCTAAAGGCATAGCACTGCATGTGTGGCCGACCTCAGCTAGGACTGTGATGTTATCTCGGTCTGTGATGTTATCTTGATTAAAGTTGTTCATGGGCAGCAGTGGCCTCTTATCATCAAGTGAGAAGCATGCGTAATGAATAATTGATACTTCCATAATATAAAAAAATCCAAAGGCGATAGATATTGTAGTCTCTCTGTAATTTTTGGACCAACACTTAATGGTCTTTTTGATATTTATCAAATATTTATTCTTTGTTAATAACATTTACTTACCAATCTTCCTCAGAACGAACGCAAGCGCCGAAGAGAACCGATTGGCGTTGATTGAAGACTCGCAAGCATTCGGCATCGGGTGCACCGTGTTCTCTGTACTGCAGTTCATTGTTGGCGCTATCAGTGTCGATCTCTTCAATTATACGGCGCTTAAGCAGGTCTTTACACTATTAAATGCCCTTAAACTATTGTATTGCTATCTATCTGTCACAACTTGATAATAGATGGCGCTACATGTCGCATCGTCAATCACACTATGAGAGTTTTTTAACTAACCGTGTATCAATTACACGGTCAGTTACAAATATGTGTATTTAGTTTCCTCAAATGCACTTTTCCAAAAACTTTTAAAGTTTGCTTATTAAACCAATTTTCTGACATTTCGTTAGAAGTCTGTTAATTGTTTTTATGTCTGTAAAGTTTTTAATTTTTGACTTGAATAAATTTACAGATCGACAGAGTGAAAGAAAGGTTCCTACGTGCTGTGTTGCGACAAGACATTACATGGTATGACCTTAATACAACGATGAACTTTGCGACGAAAGTTTCAGAGTGAGTATTGATAATGATTAACTAAATAGCAAAATAGCAGATACGTTTTCAATACGCCGTTTTTAATGTGCAACAGATGATTGTAAATTTACAAATTTATCGTAGATTTCTTTCTTTGATCAGTTAAAAATCAAGTGCTTCGTAATACTATCACCCTAATTGGCAGTATTGATTCAAACCAGACATGGCAGAACTAAAATGGTGTCAAAAATAGGTGCTAAAATTCAAGAGTTGCATCATCTACTGCATTCATTGAAATTATCATTATTTAATTACATTTATTTCTTTCTTCACTAATATGTCTTTCCCTATTCATCTTTTAGTGACGTAGAAAAGTACCGGGAGGGCATAGGCGAGAAGGTCCCGATGTTGATATACCTGGTGATGTCATTCGTCACCGCCGTCATCATCTCCTTCGCGTACGGCTGGGAACTGACGCTCGTCATCCTCTCCTGTGCGCCCATCATCATCGCCACCACTGCTATCGTGGCTAAGGTCAGTGAGCTTGGTTGTTCATACTTTATTGTTTTCATCAATTCAAATTCAAATCTCATTTATTCAAAGTTGAATCATATTTAACACTTTTTGAATGTCAAAACTTCAACTTCTAAGTGATAACAAATTATAAAGCTCGCTGTTACCAAATTATGACTTACTCGGTAAACTTCTCGCAATGGTATATATTTTTTTAAAGATTGAAGTAACATAGGATTGCAACCTGAGGTTGGTCGCTAATGCATACCTGACGGTTCATCATCTTAGACACAATTATGGTATAAGTTTTAGAAAAAAAAACTATTAAATACTCGTCTACGTATTCACAGACAAATTCTGTGATATAAATATTTTCACATTAAACTTTATTACCCCCAAATATTTAAAAAGGTTAATTATTGTTAGTGTCTTTTGGTTTTTAATAATAATCATAACGAATAAACATGGTATTTTAGATTCAATCATCTTTAACGACGAAAGAGTTGAAAGCTTACAGTATAGCCGGCGTGGTAGCTGAAGAAGTGCTCGCGTCTATTAGAACCGTGGTTGCTTTCGGTGGTGAAGAGAAGGAAATTGAGAGGTAAATTGAATTAATTACTAATGAAATAATTCCATAAAAGTTATCATGTTTTTATTAATAACTAGCTTTTGCATGTGGCTTTGCTCGCGTTAAATTACATAATATATACCTTCCTCTTGAATCACTCTATCGATTAAAAAACCACATCGAAATCCGTAACGTAGTTTTAAAGATCTAAGAATACATAGGGACTAACAGCGGAAATCGACTTTGTTTTATACTATCGAAGTGGCAATCGATCATGCCGTCCATCTGATGGCAATTGATCACTACTCGTGGACATCTGTACTACTCTTTTTTTCTTTCTATCAGCTTTAGAAGTATATTCAACATCTGTAACATCGATTGTATTTTAAATTTTTATTAATCTAGAAACACGGTCGTGTTTCAAAGCCAATGTTATGCCTTACGACAAAAGCTATTTTATTAATTTATTTTTATATTCGTAGATATAGAGTACGCTTGGAGCCTGCGAACAAAACGGGGACAAGGAAGGGTGTGTTCGCTGGCCTGGGCAGCGGCGTGATGTGGTTCATCATCTATGCCACCTACGCTCTCTCGTTCTGGTACGGCGTCGGCCTCATCCTCGAGAGCAGACACGAAGAAAAGCCGGTTTACACTCCCGCTGTGTTGATGATTGTGAGTTTTTTTTATTATTTTAGTAACAGTTTATCAAAGATGAGCGTCATCATCAATTTCATCTGTTTTAATGTTACTACTGCCATATACTTCATTGCCTGTATGTGAATACTTCTTTGTCATTTCAGGTCTTCTTCAGCGTATTGCAAGGCGCTCAGAATGTAGGTCTGACGTCACCACATTTAGAGGCGATGGCAAGCGCTCGGGCTTCCGCTGGAGCTATATTCGCAGTCCTAGACCGAAAACCCGCCATTGACAGCCTCTCCAAGGAAGGCCAGACTCCAGAACTCGACGGAAATCTTAAGTTACGAAATGTCTATTTCAAGTATCCGGCTAGACCAGATGTTCAGGTAAAAACGTCAAGTTAATCGAAATGAGATATTTTCGACTTCTAAGATGTAAATTATAAAACCATAGTTTCAAATTAGAATGTTCACGTACACTAATTCCTTCCAAAGGTGCTGAACGGTATAAACTTAGAAATCAACCGGAACGAGACGGTAGCGCTTGTGGGTGCGAGTGGTTGTGGAAAGTCCACGGTACTGCAACTGTTACAACGCATGTACGACCCTGACTCTGGGTCAGTGACCGCCACAGGGCATGACCTCAGGAATCTCAACGTGAGGCATCTGAGGAACCACATCGCAGTCGTTGGCCAGGAACCCGTGTTGTTTGCGGGCAGCATCAAGGATAATATTCGGTAAGACAACAAAATATGAACATTTTGAATATGAATGTATTAGATAAACATACTTGAACTTAAGTGCTTTAAGGAAACGGCTAAAAGATTTTTATGATTTTTTAAGAGATAATTTGTTCAGAGAGTTCACCAGTATCTTATGGTACAGATTATTTTATTTCTTTTATCGAAATATAATTAAGGAGCTAATAACTGTCCGAAACACGTCTAAGACTTTGCAAAATAGGTATACCTAGTACAAATGAGGTTTTTAAAAAATATATGATTTTGTTATTCTTCGTTGCTTATATTCGATTTCAGAATGAGTAATCCATCGTGTACTGACGATGAAATAATAGTAGCAGCGAAACAAGCGTATTGTCATAACTTCATCAAGAATTTACCTGAAGTGAGTACGAATTTATATACAAATAAGCGAGGTAGGTTGAGACAAACTAAAGTAATAGAAATTATTATACGCTGATTATTTCCAGGGATACGACACGATGATAGGAGAAAGAGGTGCTCAGTTGTCTGGGGGTCAAAAGCAGCGTATAGCTATCGCAAGGGCTTTGGTTCGAAGACCGAAGATCCTACTCCTTGATGAAGCGACATCCGCATTGGACTCTCACAGTGAGGCCAAAGTTCAAAGGGCTCTGGACGCAGCTGCCTTCGGTCGGACCACCGTTATGGTGAGCCACAGGTAGCTACGATAAGTACGGTGTTAGGACTTTGCGAAACCGCTTTGATAGACTCCGCTTTAATAACCTGTCTTCATTATATCAGAAATGTGAAATACAATCTACATGATATGGTTCTAATCGTAGCTAACTAAATATTACATGACCAAAACAGAACACAGATGCTAAAATCGAAAAATCCAACTATGCGTCACTGCATACGTTGTCATTCTTCTTCTCTTAGATACTCCTTATAGCTGAGCATCATAACTTCGTAAAACGCTTGTTTCCTTATACATTTTAGTTAATCTTAGTTGTTTGGTTACCTTAGTTTCCATTTATTAATTAATATATCTTTAGGCAATAACTAGTAAAGTTGGTTACAAATACCCGCACATGCAATCGGTGACGTCATCGTACCGTTCTATGAATCAGGCGAGGTGGGGGACGAACCGGCCGCCGGCTTTATAGGGCAGCGCAATTTTTAATAAGCAAAAGGTTGTCAATTCGACAAAATAGACAAAGCAGAGACGTTTTAAAAGCGGTGTATAAAAGTTGGTCCCAATCAGCAGTTTTCAGGATATTTATTCTGAAAAAGTACGGAGAGATACGTTTAACTTTTAATATTTTTTTAGTATTTTATGATAATTTAACAAATTTCTATGTATTTATTCAAATGAATAAATTGTACTAAGTCTAAAGATGTATTTAAAAATGGAGGATATCTTAAGCCAATTTCGACAAGGAATACAGGATCATTATGGACATATTCTTTTGCATATCTCAGTTAAATTGAGACACATTAATCGTTTTTCTACTTACAACCAAGCTCTTCTGTTTAACCGACTTCCCAAAGGAAGAGAGGTTGTCTATTCGCTGTGTGTCCTCTTTTTTTTAATATTTAACCAGCGAGTATTTCGCGATGCCGCGATCGATCAACTTCATTCAAACACCATTGTATGCGAGCTCTCAACTTATCAAAGTAAATATTCTTGTCAGGTTAGCAACAGTCCTGAACGCGAATCGCATCGTATTCATAGAGAAGGGGGAGGTAGTTGAGGAAGGTACTCATGAAGAGTTGCTGAATCTCAAGGGTCGTTACTATCAGCT
>DWPV01005165.1:0-12739 GCA_018251915.1 Urbanus proteus proteus
AATAAAGAGTCAAATAACTTTATTCTTTGGGTAGCTATTCGTACTTTTATCCGAGCATTGAAAAATTAGCCCTTAAAGGTAAAAACATCTTGTGCTTCGTTTTCGGCGCCATCACCACTGCGCTTATTTCTGCCTTCTAAAAGCAGTGTTAAGCGCTTCTGTGTTCTGTTTTGAAGGGTGTGGTAAGGGTGGTAATATACTTATTTTTTTATTCGCCTCTCCTCGCCTCGCCTTGGATAAGTATGTCTCCCCTACAAGACCCTTCAAACCAGAACACAGCAGCGCTCAGCAGCTGGAATACCTCGAGGCGTTCCAACTTAGTCTTGAGCAATAGCAAAGCATTAATAGCCGACCTCAAGTAGGTCTGTCATCATATCTGGGGTTATATATAGACGCCACATGTGCTATTTCCATAATATTAAAAGTTTACGCGCAAATGGATTTTATCTTAAATCGGTAATCCGATACATAACCAAGTGGTACAGTCAGCGGAGTCGGTGCCAAGCAGCGGGAAGCTATAACGACTCATCTCGCTCATTATACGAAGCAAATCGAGTTCTCTTCGGAATGAAGACACAATGTCGCTTCACACGACACGTCTGGCAGTGGACCAAATCCGCCCCAGTGTCTTAGTGTGGTCCAAGGGGTGGAAGATAGCGGGTACTTCCACATAACAACAATTAATTAAAGCGTTTTCATTCCCAGAAGTCTATGTGATATACCTTCTCCAAAAATAAATGTGTACCTAGTATCATTTGTGCTTTACTGTGCGTGTTTAGTCTGTCTGTTTATTTTTTTCTTTTGTTTAAAAATCCACCCCAATGTTTTAGTGTGGTGCAAGGTATGTAAAATAGCGGGATAAAAAAATTACCCCATTAATTAATGAGCTTTCATTTGTCATAGTTTCTCCAATAATAGAGCTTTAGGTAGTATCTGTTGCGTAAGTCTGTAGTTGTAGTTAATTTTTATAATTAATCCTGTACTGTTTTCGTTGCTATATTCTGTTAATATTCGATTTTTTTTCACCGTTTCCATCGTTTTCTGATTGTTGGCAGAAGTCGGCAGTTTTAAAAAGAATGGTATGATAAGGATGGAATATTATTTTAAGTCTTTTAAATGTATTTTTTATTTTCATTTAATTTATATTCGAGGCATACATTTAATTTCATTGTACGAGTACATACATGTAAAAACGCATTACGAATCAAAATTTCTCAAATTTAATATTTTAATATAACAATGTTTAAGCAAAAATATTTATCTTATACGCTTAGAAATAAAACTGGACATAAAAAATTTCAAGACACTTAAACATGATGATAGCAGACTTGACACTCGTCGATTGTCATAACAGTAACAATAACTATAAACAAATTCAAATAGCTGCGTTTTTGGCACTACCCGCTGCCGCTCATAACTTGGGAGGGTCATAAAAAGGGAATTTATTATTAAGTGTTGGTAGTAGTCCTCTCTTTATTTACGCCTACTGCTGGCAACACTCCTAACTGATACGGATCTGTGTTGCCATGCCGTTAAGCTAAATGTCCGTCAACTAGTTGCCAGTTCGACATATTGCTAAGACGGCCTTGTTTGGATGACTTCCATGGGATAAGGGTATGAGCTTGTTGTGAAATATGCATTGGTAATAAAAAGAGATGGGAGAGATGTATCTTAACTAGATTGACTGCGGAAGAAACATCACAAATATAGTAGATTTAACTATAGACACTACACGTAACTCGTGCAATTGTAACTACTTCTATTATTATTCGTATCAGTAAGTAAGAAGTATAATAGCATGGTGTCTTGTAACTTATTTTTTTAATATGATGGAAGTAGCAAACGAGCTTGCAGTCCACCTGACTGCAAGTGATTACTGTTGCTCACACACATTTTTTATCATGTCAGTTAAAAAATTAAATAAACATGCGATTGCTCCTTGAGTATAAATCGCATATAAGTACTCGTATTTTGTACATTAACGTACTGCTTCAAGACAAACAGTACAAAGTTATTTGAAATAACTGTAACGGTGCAAAAGAAGGAAAATAGTACAGAAACATTAATAGAATACTTCGAGAACTCTTCAGGGCAGCAACGAGCTGCAAATGGAAAACAACAATTTGAACTCGCTTTGAAGATTCCGCCTCACTGACTTGTCACACTGCGAGCGAGTAGGCGAAGAGATAGATTAAGAATAGTAAGAACCACCACCAAAAGAATAGTAAGAATAGTTGGCACCACCGCCACACGTATTTCTGCCTTATAACAGCAGTGTTCAGCATTGCTGTGTTCTGGTCTGAAGGGTGTAATATCTCCCTAGATATACTTATCCGAGGCGTTCCAGCTCAGTCCTCAGGAGTAGCAACGCATCTGTGGTAAATCTCAAGTAGGACCTTGATCTTATATAGGGTTGATTATAGATGTCAATGGGCGGCAGTTGTCACTTACCATCAGGTTTATTACTTCGATCATATATAAAAGAAGAAAAAGACGCCTATACGAGGCATCTTGTAGGTAATAGTAGTTGTGGTGGACCCTTATATTTCACATTCCGAGGCGCCACTGCCATACCTAGGTATATCTGCCTAATAACAATAGTGTTCGGCGCTATCGCGTTCTGGTCTGTAAGGAAAAAATATTTATCCAAGGCATTCCAGCTTAGTCCTTAAATGTAGCAACGCTTCTGTGGCCGACTCAAGGTAAGACTCACATCTTATTTGGTGTCATATAATCAGTAGCAACCTGTAATGGACGGATGTCCACAGGGAGCAATAACCACTTACTACCAATTCGATTATACCGGTTCGCTACTTAAATTTTATAATAAACACTACTTCATAGCAATTATATTTCATAGCTGGTCTTTACGCTGACGGTGAGACAAGTTCAATTGAGCGAAGCATCACAAAGCTATTGTGACTGCAGCGCAACTGAACACTCGCATTAACTTAGGTGATATTTACGGCGTTGGATCAAAAATACTAATGCTCAAAAATCCGTGTTATACTAATACGGATTTTTGAGCATTTTGAACGTTAGATTTAATGCAGGAGACGATTTCAATAACTACTAAAGCAAATATATTTTATTCGTGATACAATAACACATGTGGTGGTTACTTGAAATTCTTGCCAAATAAATTGCAAGAATTTGTTAAAAATATTTCTTCCTGAATACCCATGAAAACACGCCTATAAAACTGCATATATAAGGCAAGAACACCCGATTTGGCAGATCGGTCACCATACTGGTTTTACACGCAATGGGTACCGGGTTCGATTCCGGTCAGACCGCCAGGAAAATAATCTGAACAATTAATTTAATTATTAAATTTGTTCTGAATGCGGTTGTTTATTTATTAATATTTGTACAGACAAAGATTATGGATACAGATTCATGGCACTCACGAAGCAAGAAAAAATGTAGTAATATAATTTTAAAGAAAGTATGGAAGTAGTCTTTACCGTAAAACCACGAAGACTTCTTTTATCCTGTACATAATTGTATTCCTTTTTGCAGTTAAGTCTATTATAATAAATTTTATGTTGTTCCAGTATTTCATCGGAGTGCAAAGGCTTTAAGAAAATTCTATTTCCTTCTTATTTCGTTTCTTAGCAATGTTATTTCCTTGAAAAATTGCTTAATATTTTTACCGCGATCATATCTCGCATAGAATAAAACTTTAAAAAAACTTAAAACGTTTCTGCACCCATAGCCCCACAGTAGGAATTTCTCTTGTATCGTGGGTGCCGTGCAAACACCCAAACCCAGAACAGAAATCTACATTCATCATTCAGATGTCTGTTTGGCCAGGAATCGAACCCGGATCCACTTGCGTATCAGACGGTTATTATAACCGCTCTACCGCGCGAGTCTTCAAAGGCGTACAAAGGGAAATAGTTTTGCAAAAAGTAATTTCCTAGCATAGTTTTGGGATCCCTATAGAGTCCAGGTATGAAGGGTTTGAGTGCTACTAAAACGTCATAAACTGTTTAGGGAATCCTGTTCCGCAAATTTGGACCACAACAACGGAATGAATTCGGTAAGTTGGGTCAAAACGGCCCATCTCGAGGATCGAATAGTTATCCCACAATTTAATACAGTCCCCGGTCGTTCTGACCCTGCGCCGAATAATCAACACAAACTATGCCAATTGTGACCGCATCGCGCCTAATTGTAACCCCAAGGGTATAACCCTGAAATTAAGATTTGTTTCGGCTTTTTGACCGTTAATGGCTCAATTGTACCCATTAATTGAAAGTCCTTATCCGCGGTGGAATTTTCTTTGGTTCAATTGTTTTACGATAACTATTACAGTCTTATAAAAATAAACTGAGGTCCTTTTATTTTATAGCACTTCTGTATCTATAGAACTATAGTCCCACTGTTGGGAATCGGCGTATCCGTAAAAGAACGATTTTTGAATAAACATTATAAGTTTTTTTTTTATAATATGTGAGTAGAAAACGAGCATTCCAGCAGTCCGAAGGTCTAAAGGGTGTGTAAGGGAGACATATTCATCCGAGGCGTGCCGACTCAGTCCTCAGGGGTAGCAACGCATTTTGACGCAGGGTTGACCACAGGGTCAACCTTATGTAGGACTTTGATCTTATCTGGGGTTGTTTACAGATGTCCATGGGCGACAGTCGCCACTTCCTATCAGGTGGACTTTATGCTCGTTTGCTACTTCGAAACTATATAAAAATAAAAAAGTTGTACTGAAACAGTTTTATCCATACAAATTCAGTAAGCTTAAAGAATAAGTGTAGTTTCCACTTTTTACATAACAAAAGTGGAGTGTTTGCGAGGTACGTGTTTTACTTACACTTACAAGGTCTTGTTTTAAAAGAATTTATCTTTTATCTGGAGAAGGCATATTGTTTCACGCTCAGTGACTTCTCAACCATTCGTGATGGAAGTAAGTGCAGTTTAACTGGAAACTGAAATATAAAACGATGCTCCGGCAAGGATTCAACGGTGAACAAACGAAACGGAAATTGAATTTGTTTAACAAACGAAAAACTATTTTTGAACGGATTTTCACGAATAAATCGCAAATACGGAGAGAGAACCAAGGAATCCGAGCTTAAAAGTCTTCCTTCCTCTTAAAACCTTCGAGCAGTATACTGTATCCACCAGGATTCCTCTACTTACGGGATGGGACTGAAATGAGACCTGTCGTCATCATTTAAAAAGTTTTGTTTACTAGTAGTATTAGTAGTTTGCTAGAGGTTTTGACGTTTGTGGTTCGACGTGGCACGTAGGCACCACCAGGTTCGTAGACACCACCATCATAATAATAGCATAAGGATAGCAATGGAAAGCGTTGCTATATACCGTACGAGAGAAAGGTTTAAGGTCCTTCCACCTTCACCATCGAACATTTAGAGAAACCACAGGATACCATCGATACTTGGTTGATGCTCCTCTTGTGCGAACAAAACCTTTCAATAACTGGTTTTTGCAAACAACCACAGAGTGGGATTCACACCTTCGTTATTTCAGGGCATATACAATCTGGAATTGTTCAAGGTAAGAGTGGAAAGTTCTCTTGTAGTAGTCAAACGTGCTACATCTCACTTAACAGCAAGTAAGAACGCAAACCAAACCTGTGCCTATTGTACGATAAAAAAGCCATCGCGCTAGCTAAGTGCCTGAAGACTTCACACCTATGAGAACTTTTATTTTTCAATTGTGCTGGATTCCATACGGTGTCCTACTTATTTTCCTTTTAAATAGGTATCACAAATAATTATATCATAGTAGCTCCTCCACAACTTCTATAGTGTTCTATTTGATGAAATCGCGTTCGTGTGCGTAAGTAACTATTCTCACGTCACGTATTGTTCAGAAAGTTGTACAAACAAGGAAGTTATGCTCGAACACATAGCTCAGCCATCCGCAGCACGCTTTGTGTTACTTAGAGGAATACAAAAAGACGTATAATAGAAAAGTTATATACTTGTTATTAAATTGTCTTACTTTGTATGGTAAGGGAGACGTTCTTATCCGACGCGTTTGAATTTTATTGTAAGGGGTAGTACCACTTCTGACGACCCGCGTGGCGGAACGGTCATCATACCGGTCTGACGCGAAATGGGTTCCAGTTTCAATTCCCGGCTAAATAGATATTTGAATGATAAATTTAGATTGCTGTTCTGAGTTTGAGCGTTTGTGTAGTCTTTGTGTGTCCTTGATACCCACGATACAAGAGAAAATCCTTTTGGGGGGCTATGAGTGTATAAAATATTTGTAATGACCAAACTCAGGTAGGACTCAGTCGGTAGGATCACAGGTGTCCATGGGTGGCAGTGGCTACTTACAATTGGGTAAATGCATACTCGTTTGTTACTCACATTATAAAAAAAGCTGTTAAATTCAGAGCCATATTGAAGTTTTGGGGTTGTAAACAAATAAATTTCTAAAGTGAACGTCCTTGCGTTTCAGTGAAAAGGTGTGGATATCCGACTTACATATGAGGCGACATTCTTAGTCCTCATGGGAGTAACACATCTGTACCCGACCTCAGATAAGACTCTAACCATGTCTGAGGTTGATAATTTATTTACGGATGTCCATGAGCGTACAATGTAGGATTTGTGATAGATTGGTGAAAGGTTTTGTAAGATTGCAGAAGCAAATTATGTAAGTGGTCACTACCGCTCATTTATAATCATCCCTAGATAATATTAGTATGAAGTTGGCCCCAGAGACGTTGCCTCCCTTAGGACTTAGAATGGCTCGGATATGTAAGTCTCCTTTACCACCGTTTACACTAACGCACATCAGCTATTAACGCTCTCATATGTAAATATTCTTATTATAATTATTTTATCAATCACGTGATTACATGTGACGGGGGGCCTTTTGTGCAGCTCCTTTACCACAAGTGCAGGCACGCCATCTGGGTTGATGACATCTTGTATGCTTTTCTACGTTCTATCTCTTCTCCTTGAGCGCAAGTCCTCAATCTTGCCAAGCTTCTCGAAAAGAAGCCTCTTGCCGGAGCTGATCTCCTCTTCCTTAAAGTTGGACTTACAGATCTGCACGATACTGATGTCTGCCATGGTGTCAATGGCATGTTGTATGAATGCCAAGAACTCGTTGGGTATGAGCTGCTGCGAACTCATAGTGGCAGTTGCGGGCTGCGGCTAACGCTGACGCAATATGCGTTCTTAATATCCGTATTAGGAACACGTCTGTATTCAAGCGCGCATCGCACGACACTGCGTCATATTATTATGTATTAATGACCCGATGTACATTACCTCCTTATACGTATACAAACATTTGTTGTACCCTCGTTATGAAGGTTGGTTAATCCGTTCCTCTGAAAATAATAGGAGCCAGCATTTTGTAACGTTCAAATGTATTATATTGCATCATTAAAACTTTCGCAAGAGGATTTTGCGGCAATTATATATAATGGGGATTTCCAACGATAAAAATATCCGCCATATTTGTGCTTTGTTGTAACAGAGTTCCACGGAAATGAAAACAGAAGCAGAACAGGTTTCTATTATATTTATTTCTTTGAATCCTCCAGGGTAACATTGTAGGTCCTATGGTCTTTATGTTTCAGAAATGGAGCAAAAATATTTCTTTTAATTTGATCTAAACATATTTTATTACAATAATATTCATGGGAACCAACATAAAAGTACCTACACACTAACATCAAATCAAATCAAGGCTCTTGATTTTAAAATACATTGTTTTAACACAGTAAAATTGTGAATGAAGTTAAATATTATAATTATTTTACATCATATAATTCTATGATTTATATTTATTTTATGATTTTCATTTAATGTCTATGGATATTTTACCTTTTTTTTAACTCATTTAAACCTAAAAGATACTAGAGTGAGGTATACTCGAAAAGGCCAGCAGAAGTTTGCATAACATAATCTTTAAAAGTTTTGTGACAAACGACAATCATTTTCACTACTTAAATTGTTATAGTGAGAGGTTATAAACACACGGAATTTCCATTACAACTTAGCACGTTATTAATAATACCTATACTAGAGAAGATATAGCCACTTAACTAATTGAAGTGTGTAATCCGTCCAGCCATGCACAAGCAAAGCATGCCGGGGATGGAATATTAATGGCTTTCAAACATACATTACCGTCTTGCTTAGGATTACAACGAGTTTGTATCAGTCAAAACATTTGTGGGCTGGTATCCTTTGTGATGGATTTTAGATGATATTTTAGCTTATTTTATATCATTTTTACGTGACTGCGTCAGAAAGTGGGTGATGTTGTTCGATCATTATGCATGAATATCATAAGTATCTATTTTTTTGGCGCGTTCATCCGCAATAACGGCTTGGCTTTTGGATTTAAACAAGTGAGTAACCGTTAGATTTCTTTCAATTTATATGTCATCATGATCATAAACTCTTATTTTCAGTATCTTATTAGATCACCTGAGAGTTTATGTAGATTTTCTCATTAAGTTTCTTTTTGTTTGTTTGTTACGCCGTTTCACCTTAAATACCCAGCCGAACATCATGTTTTTTTTTGTATATAGCCTGAGATCTACAAAAGGATATAGAATACCTTTTATTCCGGAAAAATATACTACTCTCGAAGGATAGAAAAAATCTTTTATACCTACAACCTACCTAATTTTATACTTACGACGTCTTAATTTAAATGAACAACATTCGCATTTGTGTTTTACGTGAATCATAACTATTGTAAATGAGTGCACATTAACATGAGCATATCCGCGGCGATAAACTAGTAACTACATAAAGTGTGAAAGTAAAAGGTCACCATCCAGTTCGAAGTCACCGCAAACGTCTTTCTCATCGAGTTTCGTACGCCATCAGAATAAAACGGCGATTACAATTCCGCTGATCTTACAGTTTGGAAAGAATCCTTCAGAGCTTCAATTGTGTAACTTTCGTTCGTCCTAAGTTACATTTTATTGTTCGTCATTTGAATTCACATTTACATCTCGGATGGGGGATGTTTGAAGCTTCTCTGTTCTGGTTTGAATGGTCTTGCAAGGTACATTCGCGTTAATGTAATTGAATCAATACGATATTGATATTGATCTTTATCAGGCACTGCTTATCTCATTGACGTTGGTGTCAAATGCACATGGATTTTTACCTGACTACGTCAGAAGGAGGGAAATGTTTTTCGAACGAATGCATGTCCCAATTGTCATAGTGACATAGCTTATTATATATTTTTTAAATATAATGCCATAAAACTGAAAAATGAAAATACATATAAGCGTTAGGTATTTTGATTTTAAGAGAGTTTTACCTTGTAGGTTTTTACCAAACATTACCTCATTTCCATTTCACTTATCATAGTTTAAATAGAATTTTGTCCGAACTAATATTTAATAATACAATTATTGTGCAGTCTTATGTTTTCTCCTGTAAACCTAGTTACATCTGTATTTTCTTCTTTACGTACCAAGGCAGTCCACTTACATCTCAAACTTAGCTTAGTGGTATAAATATGTAATTTCACCATCTTTCAATCTTGAGTTAAGTTTCAGAAAAGTACAACTTTCTTTCTGTAAATAGAATTTTATTTTCGTCACTTGAACCGACCTACTTCCATGTTCCGTGTGTGCGGAGTCGGGGAGGTGGAGCGCAACATTTGGTTCGGATTTCTTCGAAAGTGATTCGATATTTAACATCCGAGAAAATGTTCTGTACGCCTGTTACCCGAACCTATCTTTTCCTTGTAATATTCGCAGCTGCTTGAAAGTTTTGTTAAAGTTTCAAGAGGAAAATATTATACGTTTACCATTCTTTAGCTTAGGAAATGACTTTACATATCCTTTTTTTTTAAGTCATATGTTTATTAGAAAGTAATCATCTCTTGATTTATCAGTAAATGTTATACAAAAATAATATCAGTTTTTTGTAAGTGATACATAAGATAACGTAATCGTTATTGGTGCTTAAAATATTTTTTTCTATTCCAACCAAAGAACTATTTCAGAAAAAGTGAAATATGTTAAATAAAGTAAAATGCTTAAGCGAAGTCTAACCAGGGCAATGGTAACACAGGACAACAAAAAGTCATTTTTTTTGTTACAATAATAAAAAAATATGTATAGAAATCACTTTTTCCTGTAAGTACCATTTTTTTCAAATGTAAATATCAGAAAATAAAAAACTAGAGCCAATATTCAAAAAGTACTTATCATTCCTTGAATGGTTTCCATAGACTATTCAAAACCGCTCTTAAAGGTACATCGAGGACAACAAAACCACTGTTGACCATTGTAATACTTCCGCAAAAAACAGATTTATCTGGCATTGGTTCCGTCACGTGACCTCACCCGCTCCTCATCGTAATTAATTCCTCTCGGAACAGTTTCGGACAACTTCCTTCGCTAATTCATCCTCTAATTGATTCAGAACCAATTTTATATTGTGCGTTCTCATCTCTTAACTCACGGCTAAGAAAACTCTTTGTTGTTCTTATTAATTAGTTTTGTATCTTTTACTACTTTTTTTTAATTCCAAAAATAAAAAGCTTTGTCGCAAATGCGATTATGGCGCCTTGATAAGATAACAATTGATATTAAATCAACCTTAATTAATATTGATTGACTTGAATATTGTCCTAGCATCCTCTGAAAAGAGTTCTGATAGAATGCTATTACAGTGGCCAATCAGACTTATATCTATTCCAGCATCTTCACGCACTTTGATATAGACTAGTATTTACGCTGGAAATTTAGTGTTGCCTAGATTTTTCATAACCGCACGTGAAGGTTCAAAGAAAGGTATAGAGGCTTTTAAAGTTTTACTTTTTATCTATTTGCCATTATACACAAAAAATAGTTCGGTGTTATTTCGGAAAATACAATTCCCTTTATTTATTGTTTTATAAGTTACCTTTTCCTGTTATTTCGGCAAAGGTTCATTAAAATCGGTACAGCGGTTCACAAAATTCACAAAATGTTATACAGAATTTCCAAATTAAACACATTTTGATAACATACGGTCAAAGACAATGTTATTGTAAGATGTATGTTAGTATAACTTCATTATTCTACACTTAATAATAGCTAGTTCATGTTTTTATTTAATTTAAACCCATTGTTGTCTGGTAAATGGCTTTTGGCTCTTATTTTATTAAAGGTTAAGCGTAAGAGTCAAGTTTACTTTCATGTAAATATCTTCAATTATGAAAATTCATTTTCATATTGGCTTCTTTCTATAAATAGAATCGCTTATTGGAAAATTCTGATAAATCGTTTCTAATTGGATTATGTTTAATATTTGTTAGTTATTGAATATTATATTTCTTGTATATAAATTGAATTTTATTAAATAGTAAACACTGATCCTATGTATAATTCTAAGTGGTTATTGCCGTCCAAGAACATAGAAGTGTACATAGGACTGATTATTTTTTATATGATCGAAGTAGCAAACGAGCATGCAGTTCACCTGATGGTGGCCACTGCCGCCCACGGACATCTATAATCAACTCCATCAGGTGCATGCATTCATGCTCGTTTGCTACTTCGATCATATAAAAAAAATGAAGACGTCTACGGATGCGTTGCTACATCTACTACGTCTTAGGACTAAGTTCGAACGCCTCGTATAGGAGTCTCTTCCTAACAGTACCTTTGATACCAGAACAAAGATATTAATAGCTAAAGCGACGGCACGCGGCGCCATCGTCATCGAACCCCAAAGTGCTCTACCACCTTGTCAATCAAAGTATGAAAGGTTTTTTAAGTATTTTAATAAAGGACAAAGTCATGTCGTGTATTATAAAAAACGTCGTGTCGTATGTCTTGAAGTAGGTACATTTACAACAAAAATATCATACATAGTTTTAGTGAACGTAAGTATTATATAAAAATAACTGTTAATTTTAATTTAAGCGCGTGAAACTTGTTTTCAAGGTAAACAATGCTTAATTATAGTCTGCTTTGAACATATGTTATTTTTATTTGAAAATAATTTATTTTTTAGTAAAGAGTAGCGCCTGCTGCTTTAGGCAGACTATTATAAAATAATTTAGCCTAATTCGTAGTGGAGTATTAGTAAATCTTTTCTTAGTGAGTGTCTACATCATAAATTGTGACTTCTGCCAGAAGTTGTCAGGTCCTTTCGCCTATATTTTGATAAAAAATGTGGTAAAACTACAGTTTTACCACATTTTTTTTTTACCACATTTTTTACCACATTTAGGTACACCTATGTATTTAAATATTCCAAATTTAAATATTGAAAGATTCCGAAATATTATGGATTTCATTATTATTTTAAAATCTTAATTTAATGTTAACACGTGCTATAAGTTACTTGGTTTAAAAAAATCAGTTACTGCTATTAGAAAGTTACTTAAACCAAGAATAAAAAGTAGTAGGTACATACATAGCATTTTTCAATAAGTGCTGTTATAGACTAGTACCTACATGACGTATGACGCATGTTAAGCGATATAAAAGTTTATTAAACGGGACTAGCATGTACACCACACGTATAAAGCCTTCGGAGCCCACACTTGTATTCACAACATATTGTATGCGACAACAGACGCCCACGCCGTGGCCTTGTGAGGCGCATAGCAAACACTTGTAGGGCTGGCTATTCAAATCTATTCAAGTCAAACTATTCAGTTTGACGTGCTTTTATTAATTACTAGCTTTTGCCCGCGGCTTTGCCCGCTTCTCTACTATATATGCTTAATTTACATATAATCCTCCCCTTGAGTCACTCTA
>DWPV01005166.1:0-12737 GCA_018251915.1 Urbanus proteus proteus
AGAGTAACGCAGGGTATGCATTTTGAGAAAATTTACAAAAATCAAAATATCTCGAAAACCATGGGAGCTTGGAGAAAAAAAAGTAGATATTCAAGTAGGTCTTTGTGTGACCTACACGTGGATGCGAGGTGGTCCTCTATTTACGGGACACCCTGTATAAACCGAAAACATAACAAACTCGTACTAAGGGTGAAGGAAACGTAACAATTTTTAACATTGAATATCCCACTACTATTTCAGGGTAGTGCAAAATAATAATCTGGCAACTCTGCAATTCTGCACTCACGTCAATGACAGGAGAAGTGACAGATTAGGCCGATTGATATAGTATTAATTTATCTTTATCCTTTTTGTAGTTTTTATTATAATTGTAAAACTTTAAAAATATACTTATATTTTAATATGGTAGTTAAATTAATTGTTTAAATTATGTGGATTCTTTGGTATTATATAATACTTTAGTTAAATTTAATTATAAGTGTTAAGCAACTTTGAAGCCTGGTTTTTTGATAACTCAGCTTATTGTTCTCATCACAAAAGGTCGTTCTGTTGTATTATGCAACGCTGGTTTTTTATAGACGATCATAAGAAACAAAAAATTAAAATACCAGCAAAAATGTCGGAAAAGCAGTTGTCTAAAGAACCTGAAATTCCCGTACAAGAATGGCCGTTTTGCGTATCCGTGTCAAACATGGACTCAAAGGAAAAGGTATATATAACGGGTAATACTGCAGAGCTCGGGGAATGGGATTACACGAAAATGATCCCCCTTGACCGCGACCAAGACAGTCAATCGTGGTGCAAACGTATCACCATACCAAATACTTGCGACGTGCTCTATCGATATGCCATATGTCTCGTTAACGAGGACACTAATGATGTAATAATCCGTCGGTGGGAAACTAATATTCACCCGAGAGCAATCAAGCAGACCATGCTGCATCCGGTCACTGACATATTTGGTGAGTATGATGGTAAGCAAAGAATAAGCAGAGGCTGGCTCACCTCCCAATCATTAGTACAATTCAAGTTTATCAACAACCCTTTGAAACTAAAGAGTCGCTTGGTCGGTAGATTAATGAATATTAAGGTGACACCGGTTAAATTATCTTTTGGTACTGAACCACACATTGAAGAATCATCTCTGAGCACAGACACTATGGACGTAGAAGTGCCGCATGGAGTGAATGTGGAAGTAGCTACACTAGACAATGATGCTACAATTTGCCAATTACAGCCTCAAGAACAATTTGGTAGAGAATATAGACCTAATGATATGTTATTGATAAATGTATATGCCCCAGACCCAAGAAATTTGGCTTATTTAGTTGATTTCTACTCCTATAGTACCCATGCATCGGCCGAAGACCCTCCTTGCCATGTGGGCTACACTTACGTCTTGCCAAATATGTTCAAGCCATCTGAAGGTGTTTTAGAGTTACCTGTTACCTGTAATGTGAAACATCGACCTTTAGGCACTGTCAATTTTGAATATCTTATCGTCAGCCCCATGGAAGGTGGCTTGTGTGACATGCAAGTGTCATATGCTAAACACTGGGATCCCTCATGGACTGGGCTGGAAGTAGGACATCGAGGACTGGGAGCCAGCTTTAAAACCAAAGAGTAAGTTTCCACTAGATACTTACAGCTTCTAATGTCAGTTTGCAGAATGGGAACTTGTACGATAAAAGTTCAAAACCTTTCTTTTTTTAAACTTGCTAATATTTAACTAAGTTTGGTAGATATTTTTAGTGAGGCTATTTATTAAACAAGTCTTTTATTTTTCTGTTCAATAATACACAGTATGTATTTACTCAAAGCTATCATTTTATTATTATGTATTAAATTTAAAAGTGATACATTGCTGGTGTGTCCCATAATCCATGAACCTTTTCAGAGGAAATGCTATTCGTGAAAATACAATAGCTTCCCTTAAGAAGGCAGCTGCAAGCGGCGCAGACATGCTGGAATTTGATGTGCAGCTAAGTAAAGACATGATACCGGTTATCTACCATGATTTCCATGTGTGCATATCAATGAAACGAAAAAAAGAGGTAGACTTCACTGAGATGTTAGAATTGCCAGTGAAAGACCTAAGTTTGGAACACCTACAGAAACTGAAGGTATTCATGAATCAATGAATCAGTTTACTAGGTCATTTTACCTGGCATAGAATCAATCTTAGTTGTAAATTATTTAGTACAATTCACATGGAAATATCAATAACTTTTATTGCAACTATGTTTTGTACATTTTTTTCAAGAATGACTTAGGATTTTAGCAATTAAATAACAATAACAAAATAATTATGAGAAACTCTGTTCTTAATAACTCAGTTTTTAACATTCACTCATTTAGTATTTAGCATGAGAAACAAGTCAAATTGCATTCTACTTTTCAGAGTTTGTTCTCATTGTGACTGTGTAGAAGTACTAGCAGCATTTCATTGTGTCTATAACCCTTTCCAAATATTGATAGCATGATAATTTTTAATAGAATCAGGTATATTAGGTAACTATAGACATACAAACATACATGAGCAATCTTATTATGCAATTTGAAAAGATGTAATATATTAAATGATAATGCTGACCTCTACTGTTGGGCGTAATGATTCCAAAATTTTCTTAAAAATCTTTCTATTGTTACAAGGTTACAACTATTCAAATTAGCATAGATTTGGTCTGCTATACAAGTTTCTTTAATTCCTTTTAAGTGAGTATGGATTAAAAAAATACTTAAAACGCTTTCTACACTCATAGCTCCACAGTAGGATTTTCTCCAGTGTCGTGGGTGCCATGGACACACACATACACGAATACACAAACACCTAGACCCAGAACAGAAATCAAAGTTCATCGTTTAGATGTCAGTCTGGCCGGGAATCAAACCCGGGACCCATTGCGCATTAGACCGGTATGGTAACCTTTCCGCCACGCAAGTCGTCAAACTATTGTCTAGGTCTATTAACCAAATAAGGAAATTAAGTTGGTGTGAGAAAAACATAGTATAAGATAGATGAAGTATTATATAAAAATATGTATATGTATGTCTAGTAATACTTTTCACCAGCATAGTTTTAATTACGCTCATTTGCATACTTCCTCTGAAGCAAGTTTTGCTTATTTAATGATGAAATAAAATATTTCGCACAGTTAAACATTAAAATATTGGACGGGCCAATATAGAAAATTGTATATTAGCTAATGCCTGTTACATTTCAATATCACAAAACTTATATTTTTATACTACCCAAATTATGTATATATTTTAATAAATAATTCCTATACACAACACAATAAACACAAGACAAATTCAAATTTTATCCTAATCAGATATTTGTATGAAATTTTTTCAGGTATACCATTTGGTTGAAGGTCGGAATCATGAAATATTGTTTTTTGATGAAGACTTAGAAGAGCATCAACCATTTCCAACTCTTGAGGATACCTTGAAGGCTATAGATTTACATGTTGGGTTCAATATTGAACTGAAGTGGACTATGGAACTAAATGATGGCACCTTTGAACTAAATAATCCCTTTGATATGAATACATATGTTGATAAGGTATGTACTTTCAATTTTTGCTTATAATCAGTTTTTATATATGTTATCAGTTTGAATGTATGAAAGCATTAGATATCCTTTAATATAAAATCAAAAGCATTATTTTAAATAATACCCCTTTTTTAGGTTTTACAAGTTGTTCTGAAGAATGCTGGTGAACGTCGTATAGTCTTTTCTTGTTTCAACCCTGACATCTGCACTATGGTGCGAAACAAACAAAATAAATATCCAGTCATGTTTTTAACTGTTGTAAGTATCAAATATTTCAGAGGTAATTAAATGTTTGTTATCAGGTAGGTAGGAATCAGTGGAAGCTCATTTTAAATGCCTTCAAAAAAGGCAAAGGTTCTCAATTTATCAGTTTTTTTTAAGAAATAGTAGTAGTACACCTTACTGAAAAGGTTTTCTAGGGAGAGTCCAGCCAGATTCAGCGTTAAGTTTTTTTTAAGTAATTTACAAGCAGTAATGTTAATTTTATGTGTATTTTTATTTTATAGGGAATAACAAATAAATACCAACCATATCGTGATCCTCGCTGCCTTTCTATTCCTGCTGCAGTCCAGAATGCAATTAGCTCGGACATTTTGGGTATTGTTGTGCATACTGAAGATCTACTTCGGGACCCCACCCAGGTACAATTGAAATCTGTATTATTTTATGATTTAAATTAAATATCTAATAATGTGATCTATTCAAATATCTATCTTCTAAACGGCTGGACCGATCTTGATGAGTTTTCACTGGAAGACGGCTGAAGGTCTAAAGCGTAATTTGGCTACTTTAATTTTAGAAAAATGCATTAGTCGCAGGACAGCCGGGTAACACTTATCTTTAAATATGTTTGCCTTTTAACTTCTTTAACGTGCGGATTAGCTAGTATGATATGTAATGTTCATTACATCAAATATTATTTAAAAATCAGTAAATTACAGCTACTCAAATAATTTTCAAGAAAGTAATTATTATTTGGTAAACTCTTAAAAATAATGTTTAAGAGTTAGATATCTGAAATAGTCACATGACAAAAAATAACTGTAGGTATAATTGATCAATTGCTTCTAAATACCAATAACATCAGTTTATTGCCCTCTTTATAACTGTTCATGCAGGTCAGTTGTAAATAATATGAAATCATTTATTGTGCTAATTTTCATGTGAATGAACTTTGCTACTTATTCATTGTATCATGACATTGCTATTGTGTTAATTTGTGTTTGTGTGTGTATTATGAACATGAAATGCATTATTTTAAACAACATTAAAAAATATACTCTTATTTTAGGTCAAATTAGCTACAGATGCTGGATTGGTCATATTTTGTTGGGGAGATGACAACAATGATAAGAATACAATCAAGAAGCTTAAAGAAATGGGTCTGCATGCTGTCATATACGATAAACTCGATCAGTATATAACAAAGGAAGTTAAGGTATGATTAATAGTTTATCCTAAATTAACTAAACTCACATACATACCTTTTATTGCTTTCTGCATGAAGGAAAACACTTCAAAAATATTGAGTAGTTACATATTCACAATAGTACATCGCTTCGTATGTTTAAGTAGATCCAACACCTATATCTATGACAGTAATGCAACATTTAGATATTCGCGATCAATCCGTTAAATAACTCGCTAAAAAAGGGTATGACGCCACTCATGAATGTGGCCTAATCTATTGATTGTCCGCGGAGATGAACGAGCATCGTGGCGAGTACCTACGGAACACACCCGAGTAGGTTATTCACATATGTAATTATTTCCGCCTGTTCGTCTGTGCTCGTATCTAAATATTGCACAAATGTTGCATAACAGGAGAGCATATTCTTGGTGGAGGCGCGCGAGTCGCAGCGCGAGCTGATGCGGCTGGCGGCGCTGGACGCGCTGCCCGCCAGCAGCTCGGCCAGCTCGGCCCGCAGCTCGGAGCCGGAGCTGCGCCCCTATCTCGATCTCTCCATCCGGACCAAAATTCAGGACCGCTCCACCGTCACGTCCCTCGAGTCTCTCGCTTCCTCTATCGACATTAGGGACGATCAAACCGACAAAAACTTGAAACGAAACCACGTCATCACGAGCGTCGACAAGGAATCTCAATTGAAGGAGCAGCGCGTCACTTTCTCGGGCCTGTTTTCGGCGGGAGATAATACGAAGGGCTCGCCCAAAAAGTCCCGCAAGGAGTCCCCCTGACGTGCGAGTAGCTTTAATACAATTATTCATTTTAGAAACCAAATATATTTTTATATACCTTTTCTTTGCTCAAGCTATTATTTACGTATAAATTGATTTGTATTTTAGGGAAATATATTTTTATTTTCGTTTTATTGCTCTCATCATTACCATTTAGTATTAAAACATCACATTACCATTATTATAGTTTTTTTTAATGTGATATCACTTATAAAAATGTTGCTCTTAGTCATGAATTCAAGTTGAAAAACTGTTTTAAAATATGTTAGTAATTATTTGTGAATTGGTATTAAATCTAGTTTAGCATAGCTATTATATAGCACTGTTCTATAAATGGGCACCCCCAAATAATTAGTAAACTTGGAATAATAATAGTAAGATACAATAATACTATGTGTTTCGGTAAAATTTGAAGAACAATATTTTTGCTACAATATACCTATGCAATTTTATGTTACTTTAAATAGTAAGTATAAGTCACTGCCCATTTATAAACAGTTTATATTTTTTTATAAATATTATAATGTTTAAATAATTCGCTTCAACTATAAATGAAGACATATTAACAGTTTGCTCGGGATATAAATTGTTGTATGAACAGATATACATATATTGCATAGTTATTTTGAATTAGATACTATGTAGGTATGTTTTTTGTATACCATTTAGTTCTTGGTATGCAATTTCTTGTACATTTTCATAATTATACACTTGTGTTAGAATTCACTTTGTATTTTTAATAAAAGTATGAGGTCCTCTTTTCTGTAGTGACACACTTTTTTATTCATATTTCTCAGTATTAATCCTGTACCCCGCAATATCTTATACGTATAGTATCTGTTTGTTTATATAAATCAATATGTTTTATTTCAGATAAAAATAATATTAATAACCAAGTTAAATATAGTAGTTTTGTGATCACTATTCATTGTGTATTAACTCATAGTGAAAATCTATCTTCAGTCTTGTTTTTAATTCCGAGTCAAATTAATGGCTGTGACATACGACCAGACAAATGGACCGGACAAATTTATGAGGTTTTCATTTTTACCATTTGGTTAAGCAACACAAAATGGAATTTGTATTAGTCTGTGATATTTAATTTTCGTTTTACACTCATATCTAATTTTTACCTATATCATAATTATTTTGTCTAAAATTCTAATAAAATATCGGTTTACAAAATAAATGTGATTGTTTTAATTTCTGGGATAAGTTAAACCACCTTTACAATAAAAATAACATTCACTCTTACCACCATTTATATACATAATGATCTTTGAATTTAAATGAACAATTAAATATGTGATGATTGAAGGTTTTTCTACGTTCATAAATTTCATAATATAGTTCTTTATTTATGCTTTATGTTATGTTAAACTCAATTTATCTTTAACATGTCTGCACCAAAGGACAACGCTGGTTCATCTCAAAATGTATAAAGGTATTATAGGTACATGAATTACTAATCCATTAATTCGCTTTATTAATCTTATATTAGTAGAATGTCCTTGAAACATCAATCAGTGTTTAATATTTCTGTAGGGAACTTAAAACTTAACCTGCAGGCTTTCATTCGCATGATAAAAAAAAATCTCAAGAATTACACATTTTAGGTGTTTACGCTGATTTTGAGGGTCGCAAAACTCAATACGCTACTAGCCTCAATAAAGTGCTCGTTCACGTTGTCTCGCGGGCGCGGTCACTAAATATCGAACATGACATATCCAAGTATTCACCTACGAAACGCACGTGCGGTCTAAGTATCGGGCAAAGGAGCGATAAGCGGGCGCGGCGCGCTCGCGGTTGTATCAAGCGTGAGAGTCATTTGTGTGTGTTCATGGCGAACTAGCGACGGAGCGCGTGATTCAATCGCGGCGTCAGTTAAGTTCATCCCTTGAACTTGTCGCCAGACGTCAAATCGCACAAATGCCTAGTGGCAATCTGAACATATGCTCGTGTCTATGTGAACAAACACAAAGAGGTGTTCAGATAGCGGCGCCCGAGGCAAGCAGCACATTGGTCAATATGTTTTAAATTCTAAGTTTAACCACATTTATATAAATTATGTTAGGCATGTGAAATAAGTTGTGATAAGAGTAAAGAAAATAAAGCAATAATTTTTAAGGTGGTAGAGAAACCATGGCCACCAATTTCTGCCTGCAGTATAGTGCAGCCTGCAGTGGAGTAGTAATAAATATTTTTACTAACTTAATTTAATGCCAGTTTCTTCTTTCCTTCAGCGCGCACGCCTCTTGAAGTCCCGCGCGGATATGTATGTATATAATTACAGTAGTAGGCAATAAACAGAATCTTTAGCAACGCGTGCTCTTCGCGAACAAGCGCGTGCACGTGATACATCAACCTGCCATGGGAACACACCCTTACATTATGTCTATGTTTTGTTATTAACCTATATTATTGTCCTACGGCTGGGTAAAGTTCTCGGACAAATGCTACCAATGTTCATTTTTAAAATTTGGCCAGACCGTCGCACTATCTTCTCTGAGGTCACCCTCTTCGGCGATAGCCATCTTCAAGTATCTTCATGTAACATGCACGACCAATCCCATTTCAATTTAGCTGTTTTATTATGGTGTGCAAATTAGGATATAGGGGTGTTTTTACAAATAAAACATGCTTTATATTGACATTGGTTTATTCTAGACCAAGTTAAATAAGTGTATAATAATACGATATATTTGATTACAATATTAAGTACTTCAGAAAGGACGGAATGTTTAAATTAATCAGACAACCCACCCAATTTATTGCTATGTGTATACATGTAAAGAAGCTTAATTAAAGTAGGTAGGTGCTTATACTTAAATATTAATATCAATATTTTAAATGTAATAAATAAATATTTTATTGCGCATTTATCACTTTGTTTAATTTACATTCACAACAGGTATGTCTTTTTGTGTGGATAAGGTTTTATGCTCTCATGTAGCAGTATGTCGAAACATAATGTGTCCATATCGCTGTATTACAACATTTATGAGAGCATTTATAGTATTTATGCATCAATTACAGAGTCGAAACTGAATGGAATATAGTCTTCACGATCTATTGCGTATTACCCACATAGTGCCATATTGCCATTTGATTATTAAAATGTTATTCTGCAGCTTATACTTGTTGCGACTCAACAGCCGTAAAAAATATTAAAAGGAAACTGATATGTAATTGTACTTATACTATTAATTAAGTACTTACTACGTAAACTCAGGTAACCTTCATTAAAAAGCGGGAAAACTAAACTTCCCTTAGCAACATTTATATTATAGATACAAACAAATATTATGGTTAGTTGCGGAATTACATACATATATTATATAATTAATAGACATGTTTCATTACACATGCATCTGTATAAGAATGATGTTGTTGCAAATTTGGCGCAATATTAGTCTGTAAAATTGCATAATATATTATGAGCTAAAATATTTATAAAATGCAACAAAAAAAATAATTATACTTAAGTTACCCAAGTTTACTTATTTTTTAACGTCTAATACATTTTGAGCTTTGGCTTAGAAATCTAAACAACAATGTAATAGATAAGAATACAATTTTGTTATTTTTACTTTTAAATTGATATACAATTCAAGAAATATTATTTGATACATAAATTATATTCATATCGTTATATAGAAAGATACATAGAAACTGAGACTAGTATTCTTATTTGTGATCAAAGTTTAACATAATTATTAATATATTATTAAGTACATAAATTGCATAATTAGTATTAATAACAATAACATTAAAATTATTAAATAAAAACGAATGAGATGGACGGTTAATAAATCAGACATAACATAATATGAAGTGCAAAGTTAATTTAATTTGATGTTGCACTTAAAAAAAGAAACCGAGCGCGAGTTCTCGATTAGGTACCTGCCTACTTGGAAATGCTGGTAATCTGGTGGTTAAAATGGGCATTGTAATGGCCGGTAATATATTTACACAACTTCGTAAATATAATTTATAATCAAATTAAGAAACCTCGGACCCTTTCGGTTTATAGAAACACTTTTCCTGTGACAGTAAAAAGGTCCTAAAAGCTATGAGACGCGACAGGCAAGTTCCCCTATGCTTCCCCTCATTTCCCGAAGGCCAAGTACTCGCACGAGTACTCGGTATTAATTCTCTAGATATATATCAAACTTGGTTAACTGCACTTTCGAAAATGATAGAATTTCTATCGTTTCCCAGAATAGAGTTAACCAAATTGGAGAAGTGCCTACACAATTAAGATAACCTTTTAAAACTATGCATTAAAGGAGCTTGTTTTTTATTTTGATTAAAATAACATAATATGAAAAAAGAGATTATCTCATTAAGTCTAATTTTATATAATAAGTAGTTGCATAATATTCTTCTCATTTTGTGCAGTTCTTTCATTATTTGATAAGTTAATATACATTAAAATATCATACAATATACCCTAAGTATAGACGATGAATATAAAGTTCTCTCAAGTCCACAACCTGCTTTATATAGTCCTTGTTATTAGTCTTATGTAAATGTGTAATATAAAATAATTTAAGTGGTTGTGCACTTGTTTGCAAAAACAATCGATGCAACATTAGATAGGTTCATGTAATAAGAATATCGGCGAATAAGGATATCTTATATTTATAATATTTTTGGATGTTACAGTATCTACGAGGGAGTTACGTATATATTAAATTAAAATATTGTTATAAAATCTAGCCTTGACCGCCAATTTAGTGTAACCGACGAAACTGGATTTTTACAGGTTTATTCTAAATATCTTTACCAATGTTAACTTTCAAATTAAAAATTTACATTGAATGATGATTGTTTGTAACTAATTTTTTCACTTTTCATTTCCTATCGATTATGAAAAAAAACCGTAAAAATGTCGCTTACGATAAATTTTTGCAGTCATGGCTCGATATATTTTACTAAGTGTGGTTTAAATATTTTTGATAATTATCTTCTCATGTCTCACAAAATACACTTTGAGCTTATATTACATTAGGCGTAGTGAAGATTATTTAAATATTGACATAAAATTATCATCATCAATTTATTTATTTCAGTAAAATTTCTTTAAATAATATTTAAACTAGTAATCAATCAATTATCAGGTATAACTTTTATAGATATGTTAGGTACATTGTAATGGTCAAATACTTATGCCAGGTATATTTAAGTATATAAATAATATGCTTAAGGAACTAATAAAATACATTATCGTTATATCATGGTTAAAAAATTAAGTTACTATTTATTATAAAATATAACATAATAAAATTTCCTTCAGACTTGCTGTACATAAGTATTCACAATATGTACAGGTAGTATATGGCCACTAATATTATATTTAATGGAATTATTCACTTAAGTGGTCCGCTTAACCACAATCAAAAGAAAAAAATTCAATACACCTATAATTATGTGGTTTGGTTATATGTATATTTTTTTGAAAATATTTACAACAAGTACAAATAAAAACTCATTTCTAACATAAAATTTTAACTATAAAATATTTCAATGTAAATATAAAGTTTTATAAAGTAATAAAACATGCTCCCATAAAATAATACTTCATTTGGACGGACAGAAATAAGATTAATACACTTGAACATTTTGATTAGGTAATGCAAAAAATTTTGCGATACCTGTTGGTGGTTTCGTCTGAAGGTGCTCTTCGATAAACTGGCAGGGGCAGACGTACTTCTCGCCATGGCGTCCCGGGACGCTACTGCTGAGATTCAACCTGTTCTTAACCGCATACGCACCCCAACGTCCCGCGTACCGCAAGTATAGAAGAGCAGCTCTCTCCTGTTAACACAAATAACGTAAATGTTATAGTGAATAATGTGCAGATTAATATATAGATCGTAATAAAAGTAGGGAAAACTTGCCAAAAAGGATTTTGGTCAGTCGATCCCGCGCCGCCTGAGCCAGTCGTTGCACGGCGTGCAGCAGGCGCGGGTATCTTTAGGTTCCTTGTTGCGCAATATCTCCTCAACGTACTGACAAGGGCAGAGCGCGTGCACTAAATGGCGCGGCGCCGCCGGGTTGCTGCCCTCCTCGTCTAGCGTCCAATCCAGCCGACGCCGCAAGAAGTCTTTCCCCCACCGCTGAAGGTAGCGGAGGTACACTTGCTCTGCCATATCCTGCACATTTACGCTTCGCTTACCCATATAATACTACTAACACCATTAGACTAGGAGATCGAGCTTTAGTAAACTATGCATTTTCTATTTTTGCAAGTTAGTAATTATTGGGGGAGGGCGCTAATGTGGCTTATATGATTCATTTCATTTCATTAAATGTTTCAAAATATTAACTCATTAAAATAGAATCCATATGCCATCTAGTAATGAAGCTAAACGTTTGAAGAGTGTGAATTAATTGGTTACAATTAATAAAATAAATAGATAATAGGTTACAATGAATAATAGAAATAGAAACATAATTTCCAGATTAGCTCAGCCCATTGAATAAATTATTAATTCATATTGTAAATACAAGCTTAATTATGTAATAAATTTAGAAAAAAGCGGTCATCATTTCTATACTTTATTAGTAGTTAAGCATGAAGAAATACTCTTGTTCATCAATGCATCTCTATTTTCTTATAACAAATAAAGGAAGATTTTTGTTATTAATTATTCTTATTATTTTTGTACAAAAAATACAAAGGGTAAAAATATAAAAACCTTCCCCTTCTTTTGTAGTCTATTAAAACACCTAAAATTAAATTGTGCTATTTTTCCAAAATAAATATGTGCAAACATGCAAAGGCAGTCTAATTAAAAACACAAGTATGATTAATTATTATGTTACCAACCCTTATTATAAAGATAAAGTATCCAAACATCCAATTGTATTCCTAATCATTTAATGATTTGTCAATATAGTTATAGTCTTTGCGCTGTAGCATGGTGCGGGTGACAGTTTCAGGAACGTTACGTTTCACTCTTGAAAGTTGCCACGA
>DWPV01005167.1:0-12737 GCA_018251915.1 Urbanus proteus proteus
CGTGCCCTGTCAGTTTGGAACTGTCTGATAACTGGTCGTTATGGCTTGAACTTTCCGGAATCGGTTCACTTGGTTTATGATTGAATTTCGTGTCTACCATACGTAGACGTTTAAAAATTGATTTAATATACAATGGTTGTTAATATATTTGGGTATTTTCAAACAGTTTACAATTTATGGTTACAAAAATTATGAGTTTCGTTCTAAAATTCAATGTAATATTTCTTATAGCGTGGAAATACTTGTTCACCACTAATTCATGTAAAACGTAAAACCTATTGCGGTTTGCTAAATTAACATATATTTTTGGCAACAAACACATAATTTAGTAGCAGGTACCTAATGGGTACTTGCCACAAGAAATACATTTAGTTACCTTTTCAACCTATTTATCACTGCATAGTATGTAGGTATAATAAATATCAACCTAAATAGTTTTGGAAGTAAGGGATAGAAATATTCCTTTTAATTTACATAATCTACATCATTTTATATTTTTATACAAATTCATAGGTTCACATTAGTCCAGCTGATCGTTTCCCAAAGCTATTTACGATGACAGTTTTAAATTGAACACTATCGGCTCTCAATAAATCAACGATACATCGGACCTAACCGGACGTTTATTTTATACCCCCGATGAAAAAGGTACCCGTTGGATATCATAGCCCGTACATATAACACTGACAGAAAATTTTGACGAAACCATTTGTTTTACTTAGTTCCAAGCATAACACTAACACCTAGCCTATGTATGACGTACCTATGTGATAGAATTTATTGTATGTAGACTCGTATCATCGTATGTCTGGATTTGAAATTTTCATGGAACAATTTATTTTACTGACATAAATGCGCGCATAGATGAAGTTAATCCGTATGTGTACATTATTTGTAAAATCATAGTTAACGATTAAGTTATTTCACCTACAGTAGAAGTGACCGTGTTCAGCTCTGAAAGGTTCGACATAATAAGCATTTCTACTTAGTTAGTAATTTAAGATTTCAATTTATTTTCAATGATTTTATCATGTACAGACGAATAAGATGAAATTATAAGTTTCCATAGTATACATTTAGCCAAAATAACACGTTTTTTAAATAAAAGCATTTTCAAATCAAAAATTCAAATACAGCTCCAAAATTTCATGATACAATAACAAACCAGTCGCCCCGCGTAATCCGGGATAACGCACGTAAATCCTATATTAATTCTAATATCAAGCGTTTGCTTTTAAACTTGCAGTGGTACAGTATTTTAGAGGTGGCTCGATAAATCAAATACTTGTAATGAAACGTCGGAGCTCAGCCACGGCGGCACGCGTTTTGCTCTCTAGACTAGGGCTGGCACAAAATACAAAAAAATCTAATAATATTTTACTAATATTATAAAGGTGAAATTTTCCGAGGATGGATGGATGTTTGTTACTTTTTTACGCAAAACGGACTGACTAGATTTAAATAAAATTCTGTACACAGATAGCTTAAGACCTTTTTTTTTGTTGATGAGGGGGAATCCTTCAAAAGGTATCCCACGCCGCGGGAGCGACGCCGGGTTATGTGGGATTCTTACCGCACTAAAACCCCTCCGGTGGCCGCCCCAACGCGTAATAAGAGGACTCCAGGTACTCCAAAGAGACCTTCCACTGAGTCCTCCGGCGCCATGCCAAAACGAACCCAATCTCAGGCGAGCACAACGCTCGCCGCACCATCTAGTGCACGACGGTATGCGGCCACACATACCGCCGTCTTTCCCGGGGTCACTGGCTGGACGGTTCGAAGATAGCTTAAGACCTGGATTACTTTATAGGATATTCCTTACCGCGATAAACTTAACCGAAGCAGGTAGGATTGCGTGAAAAATTTAATACTATATAACGTGGCTCTAAATGGTTCGTGAAAATATCCACATGGTGCGGTCCCAAATATTGGCTTTGAAACAAGACCATGTTTCTAGATACCTCAAGCATATCATGCAATCCACCTAATGGAAAGTAGTGTCTAATATCAAATGGGTTTATTTTTAAACTTGTAGTTTTAGAGATGGTTCGATAAATCAAATACTTGTAATGAAACGTCGTAGATCTGCTACGGCGGCACGCGTATTGCTTGCTAGACTAGGGTTGGTACGAAATGGAAAAAAAAAACATTTTTTGGATTTTTAATAATATGGAAGTAGCAATCGAGCATGCAATCTACTTGATAATAAGTTGTAATTGCCGTCTATGTATAATTTTAATCGTCCCCAGATAGTCTCAGTCTTATCTCTGGTTGGTCACAAATGCATTTCAGAGACCTAAGTTGGAACGCCCGGAATAAGTACCTATGTCTCGTTTACCACACTCTTCAGACCAGTATAACAGCGCTTAACATTGCTATTATTACGCACAAATATATATGACAGTGGTGGCTTTGAGGTAAAAACTTTCAGATCTACAACATACTTTTATAATAATAAAACAGTAAAAGAAATACTACCAATTACTACTAATTTAAGAGTTCAATGAAGATTTGAACTACATACCTTAGATAGTAAATTACGAGGTTAGTTTGTTGGTTAGCAACGTGTTTAAAAAGAAAATGAACAAGCAGTAACAAGTTGGTAATCACCTAACGAACATACAAGCCCCAAAGTTGGTAAGACTTAAATCGTTTATCTCAGAAGTAGTTAGAATCGAGCTTAGTGCCTATTCACACGTACTTCAATCACACCACATCAGCAACATCACAGCGATGAGTAGTGAAATTTTGTATGAAATTGCATAGTTTTATTCACAGAAGCTACATTTTCCTGTTCATATCCAAATAGTACGCACGGTACTGACCATTAATAACAACCACAACGGAACAATAAAGGACACCACGCATGAAAAAAATAAAATAATCATCAGGGCGTTCGAACTCATTCCTAAGGGTAGCAACTTATTTATGGTTAACCTCAAGAAAAAAAAAGTTATTTGGGCTTCATTACAGCAGTCCATAGGCAGCAGTGGTTACTTAACATAAATTGAATTATAACTGAATTGAATCTAATTGAACTGGAAAACCTCTTAGAATTATAGATTTATTTATAATTTTTGTCCTCATTATTTATCGCTGCTGTGTCGTGTGATTGTGGACTGTGTGAGCCAGCACTAACTTTGCTTAGTAGGTACTCCGCTGTAGTCTATGTACTTACGTTTCTTACCAAATCAATCCAGTTAGTAAAACTGTTTATAACAAAGCTATTTAATTAAACTATAAACTATGAGGAATTTTTAATGTCCAATTTCGTTTACGGACCAAATTTGAAACGTTATTTGTTCAAGCGCAAACAAGATAAGGAATATTCCTGGAATTTCATGATTATTCTGTTTCCATACTTTGCAAAATGCCCTTAACATAAACTGCTTCCGTATTAATAATTACTCTATGAATTTAATCAAAATTCTCTTGAAAGAGGAAATAATAATGTTGCTTTTGAGTTAAATTATTTTTATTGCATAATTTATATTCTTGGAATAATGTTAGACGGTTAAAATATATCCACAATAGTAATCTTATTGGAATATTAAATTTAGTTGATGTAGATTTTACATTCTGTTACGATATTGAACAGCTATTTTTAATGTTATATTTGTTAATCAAATACTTTGAATTACTAAGAGACAATATTGAATAGCTACTTATCCTAATTATTATAAATGCGAATGTCCGTTTATTTGTTTGTAACGGCTTTAACTACTCAACCAATCGTTACGAAATTTTGCACATACATAGTAAGAGGTTTAGAAAAGGACATAGAGTACAGAGTACCTTTCATCCCGAGAAAACGTAGGTACTACTCCCGAGGGATAGAAAAGTAACTTTTATACCTGCAACTTACCTATTTTTATACCTTCTCAACGACATGAATTACATTCGCATTATATCTAAAGCATTCAAACATAAAATTATAAATGCGAATGTATATGTATACATTAACGCGAGCGAAGCCGCGGGCATAAACTAGTAAGCTATAAGACAATGTATTATACTATATCGGAAAAAAATGCACAATAGCAAAAAATGCCTTAATTAACATTTTATCTCGTCATGCAGTAGCAATAAAGCTTACCTATTCCGGTATTGTTTCGCTAATGCGAAACAGTTGTTCACAAATCAACACCTGCCACCGCCCTACAGGCTGTGCGGCGTTGTCACTAAACTGAATTAGTCAGGTATTGATTCTGCTGTAATCTATTGTACAGTGCACAGTGAATTGTAAATAATACCGAATACCAGGATAGATTTATTTGTTTTAATTTTATTGTCGATGGATGAAACAAATGAAGTTAAAATATTTATTTGTATTAATTTTGAAGGTGGTAGAACTACCACTTTCACACCTATTTCTGTGCAATAACAACAGTAATAAGAGTTGTTTTCTTCTAGTTTGATGGGTGTTGTAAGGTAAACATACGTAGCCAACCCGTTTCCATTGGGTAAGGCTATGGTCTTGTCCGAAGTTTTTTTACGGATAGTTGTTCACAAATCAACACCTGCCACCGCCCTACAGGCTGTGCGGCGTTGTCACTAAACTGAATTACTCAGCTATGGACTAATGTAATCTATTGCAATACAGAATGAAATTGTAAGCTAAGTAATGACTCGGAACAGGAATTGGATTTATTGTAATTTAAAAACATAAGAAATTAAAATAATTGTATTAATTTTTGCGGTCACATCTATTTCTGTCTAATAACAGCAGTTATAAGGGCTATTTTGGTCTAGTTCGAAGGGTGTGGTAAGGGAGACATAGGTATCAGTGGCTTTCCAACTTAGACATCAGTTAGTAACAAATGTTCCATTTATACATACATTAGTATGTATGTATAAATGAAACATTTGTTACAATCTGACAATAAAATACGCCATTAATACTCTTGATATTTTTGCTGCAATAAAATGATTCCTCAGATTCTGAGAATTTTTCTACAAATATTTTATCTGTTGAACGTTTGCAACGTGGAGTATGGAAGTGGATGGCAAAAAGTGTCATCCCACGCTCTAGGACTCTCGTGTCGGCTGACGTAGCGAACTGGATCGATAACCTTGTTACTTATCAAAAAATACCTCGAGCGATGTTATGGGCTTTGTAAAGTTTCACGCAAAACTAGTTTTATAAACTTTGTACTTTACATACATTGTGACGTATGTTAGTCATTTTCGTTTTAACTGTGTATTTTAGTTTTTTTTGTATAAATAAATACACCTGTTTCTGCCTAATAACAGCAGTGTTAAGCATTGCTATGTTTTGGTTTGAAGGGTGTGATAATGAAGATGTACTTATTCGAGACGCCTTAACTTACTCTTCAGAGGTAGCAACAAATCTTTCTTATCTTATCTTTCTTATCTTGGAGTTGATCATAGATGTTAATAGGTAGCACCTATCATCAGGTACACTCCATATAACTTAGAGCTTCTACTACGTCTACTTCTCATTACAACTTATTCTACCACTTCTATTTCTCTTCTGCTACTTCTATAAAAATATGTTAGAATTGGATAAAAGAGTATGCTTGATATTTTTGCCGCTATGAAACGCTGTCTCAGATTCTGAAAATTTCTACAAATAGATCTTTTATGTAACGGATTGTAGTCCAGCCAATTTATAAATAAATGTATGGTCCTACCTACTTTTGTATCTTTGTACTGTGAAGGTTATTCGCGTATATCAAGAGAGGAACGCAAATAGCTACTTGGACAGAAACCTAGTTAATTATTAAGATACCTGCTTGAGGATCGAACACAGATTGGTGTATAGTAACTAAGTAAGCTCCATGTTTCTCGAACTATAAATTGCAAAATAGAATAAATTATCTAAAATTATGATTAACCACGACAAAAGTATACCTATTTAATAAATCATACTAGTATTAAGGATGCTTTAAAAATCTCTTAAAATGATGTCTACAATAATCGATGTAAAGATACGAAAATATTTTACTTTAATTAAACAAATAAAATGAAACTTACAAAGTTAAATCACTTTTACGCAAGATTAATATATATGAACATTGACATATGAACAGTATTATATTCATGAAGTGCGTGATATAAACATATACATACATATTACGAGGATAAAAATCTCTGATGTAATAAATTGAAACAAATTATTAACTGCCTATAAATAAGAGTTCGGGAGGCTTCCGCGAAAGCTGGCACGTTTCCAAGAACGCTTTAGATAGGAAAAAGCTCTTGTTTTATTCGAAGCTTTCATGTTTTGATTCGATACATTGACGAGTTAAGACTTAAGTGTGTGGAGAGATGGCTTACTTTTTATCTTTTATCGAATTTAATCGATATTGGTATTTGAATCTAATATGGTTCAACGAAGAAACCCACCATATATCTATTCCTTCCTTACAAAGGTAGCGCTGCTGTGTTCAGGTTTGAAGGGTGTGTTAAGGAAGGTACTTGTACAATACGTTCTAAGTCCTTAGGGGTAGTTAACCAGACGTAGACTTCAAATCCTATGAGCTACATTAAAAACGTTCACCAATCTACACTTTTTCTACTTTTGTATTAGAAATATATAGAAATATAGTAATACTTCTTTACAAGATTGACGTTCAAAATGCTAATACAATTAATTCATTGTTTACTATTTTTATGAAAGTAAAACAGAGCGTATTGGGATTAATTTTGTATTAGATATTCGGAACAATTTCCCTTTACAACTTTTATTATGATTAATCTTTTCTGTTTTCGGGAGTGTTAACCTTTACCTTACCGCTTAAGGTCACGTCAGTTCTGATTGTTGAATGGTGAGTTTTAATTTTTAACTTTCTCTGATAATGTAGCTACGATATATAATAAATATTTTAATTAAATATTCAGGTTTTATAAGTAAAATTTAATTGTAGGAAGGATAGGATAAATACATTAGGATCTACATATCGTCGTAACAACTGTTCATATCATTTCTTAACGTAGGCCTTGTGTAGGCCTACCGTGTACCTTCATATCATCTTGATAGTAAGTGGTCACTGCCACCTAAAGACATGTATAATCAACCCCCGATAAGATTGGCGCCCTGCTTGCACAATGAGTTCTACCACCATCTTTCTATGGTATCTTTCTACGATATGGCAAGCTCATTGCTTCGTTCAACACTTCAACACATACCTAGCAAATATTATTACAATATACAAACACTTCCACTTACAGCATTTCCACGTGACAATCAATTTTTATTACCTCTTGTTGGTTGTCTGAATACATTTTTCGTAACATCGAGCGAGAGGAAAAACGTAGGAAGGCATTATGGAGTTTTTCCGGCCCATTGAGATTGACGGCTGACGGGAATCATGGTGTGTGGGCGACCCTCGCTGACACTTTTAGCGGCTTTATTAGCTCAATAACGTATTCTGAAGCTGAACGACTGTACGACTTTTTATCGATGTTTGATACATTAAAAGGGTTGTGAATATTTTACGGTAACTTTCTGATGTTTTGGTTATTGAAAGGATTGTCATTGGTTTTAGTGAAACTTTTAGAAATTAAGGATTATTTTGTGTTGACCATCCTTAATTATTATAAATGCGAAAGTCCGTTTATTTGTCTTATTGTTTATTTGTTTATTCGTCTTCACGCTTTAAGTACTCAACCGATCGTTATGAAATTTTGCATACACATAGTAACGGGTCCAGAAAAAGACATAGAGTACCTTTCATCCCGAAAAAACGTACTATTATCCTTGTCTTACTTAACTATAAATACAACACGTAGACAAAATTAATTGCGTATTACGTTTAAGAACGATCTCATCTATATTATTTTATAATTCAGTAAAGTTGCTCAGCATGCTATTAATTCACCGAGGGTTAGTAAGGCGCAATCAGTAATATGATAAACGGTCCCCTTCGAAACTCTGCAATTTCCCCCTAAAAATTGAATTAATTTCTACCAAACAATCGATATCATCAATATTAATGACGGATGGAACATGAATTTAGCGATGATATTCTATTTCTTTGATCTCTAGAAGGGCTAGAAGAGTTTTAGAAATAAACGGAATGAATCTCATCGACTAAGAAAATTGTATTATTTGTTTGTGATTTCGAAAGTATGTTTTCTATCATGCACTTTAGATCAATAAAATAAAATATTCGTTTATTTTTGATTTTATTATAGGTAATTCCGAGATTTAAATATGATACAACATAAACTAGTTTCTAATAAGTACAGCCATACAATAATTATTATTTACAAAATGTATATAATATAAAAAAGAAATACAAAAGTATAAAAACACAAAAACTACCATAATATTTTTTACCATCGGTGAAAAAAATTGGTTTAGAATAAAAGTAATTTGTTTTATTTAGTGGCGGAAATTTAATAAGGTAGATCGTGTATTACCACAGTACTATTTTACTAAGCTAAGAAAAGTGCCTAGATACATAAATACCTACTTAAACAATTAAAATGGAGCACGTGGGTGCATGTAGTGAGCGAGTGGGCGTGCAGAATGACGCATGTGCAATGATCAGTGGTATATAACTGTATTTTTTTTCTCGGGGTTTTTATAATTTATCGGTTATTATTATTAGATCTTTAAAGTAAATAGCAACTAGTTTCATTAAAATTTGGAGTAGATAGATTTTTAGCCGAGTGGTAAGTATCTTTGAAAGTTAATTAATAAATATGTATATTGTTACCTTATATTTTGAAAGTTGTTACTTAATTTTACATCATAATATAACTTTGTTTACACTTAGGTTTGTATTTTAATGATTTCTAAAATTACGAATGCAAATAAAACAGCCTTTATAGTAAAATTATATCCTCTTATGTACAATAGCTTCATTTATAAGAAGCCCGTCAAATATTACCACCGTACCAATTACACCGCACGTGTAAGACTCAACTTTTACAACATTTTAGTCCCTCACTCCAATCTCAGACACAATAAAGAATATAAAATCAGTCCCCTGGGCTACGTATTTAGTAACATATCTCGTGTTATCTCTTACGGCACGTGGCTCTGATACTTAATCCATCACCCTACGCCATCTCCCTACATGCTACGAACTCTTTGATGTCCGACAGACAACTGCATGTGCAACGTATGTACCTAATGCGGTTTTATTATTGAATGGGCTTGTTTGCTTTGCTGTTTCGTGTAAGTGATGAATTTTCTGATTGCTGTTACATTTGTTTTGAGTATAACGTTTGTAATTTGTATTCATATATCGGCGGAGTGATCTTGTCCTAGACGCACCACCGGCATACATTCTTAAATGTGTAATACATCAGCAATACTTGTACTTTAATCTAGATTAAAATTTGGTAATAGTTTATATCGATATAGGAAATGGTATACCTTTTTCAAGAAGCACAAGATATTCAAAATCAAAAACAAGAACAAAAATATTTTATTCAAAGGAGATTCTTTAGAAGCACTCTTTTTGAACGTCACTAATATTATTTTCTCACAATCACTACTTCGGAAGGTGTTTAGTTATGGAGAAGAAGCGGCGCAAGAAACTCCATAACACACACCTTTAAATAAACTTAATCGTAGTATACATTGCCTTTTACTTATCAATAAATCATTATCTGCGTACCTAAAAAAGGATATAAAATATTATCTTAGTAGTTGATCCCCGCGGTTTCACCTGCGTTAAAAGAGTAATAAGGAACACATATTTAAACATAACTAAAATCCCGCTCTCCTGCAAGGGTGGCTGCATGTGCGTGGAGCGCGCCGTAATGCTTTTTTCAAAAATTAAAGAAGCCTGTGTTACGCCTTAGACTTTAAGCTATCTTCCAGTGAAAGTCCTGTCAAAATTGGTCCAGCCGTTTAGAAGATTAGCTCAGCCAAACAGGCAGACAGACAGACAAAAAAAAAATATTTTCATTTTCGTTATAGGTATCGTGTATTCTTTCATATGCATTGAGTAAAAAATGGTATTTTGAAATCACAAACAGACACTTCAATTTTATTTATTTGTATAGATTTGGCAACTGTAGTATCGAGGCATCACCATACACCCTAAATTCTTTGATGTCCATCAGACAATGGCTTTATGTGCAACGCATGTAATGCGGTTTTATTATTGAAAGGACTCATTTGCTTTGCGGATATACCCATCTATGTGTGTTGACGAGACTGTTTCGAGTAAGTGGCTCCTTCAAAGTCAGCGTTACATTGGCGATTCCTCTGGTGTTGCAAGTGTCCATAGGCGGCGGTGACTACTTTCCATCAGGTAGCCCGTTTGCCTTATCGTTTTTTGTAGTTAACCTAACTATAAAAAAGTGATTTATATATATATTATTTTTTATACGCTAAATGTTGTTTCTTTGAGCAGTTGCATTTGAGGAGAATAATATTTGTATTCATACATCAGTGGCGTAATCTTATCCTGAAATCATCACTATCGCACCTTTTTAGTCTAGATTAAAACAAGTGAACGGCTGGTTTATATTACTATGTGGAACATTACAAAGTTCAATGGTATGAAATATGTAATAACTACTTACATGAGAGAGTTTAAAAACAATTCATTCTAGAAAAAAATGATTGTAGAAAAAATTATAACGTATTCTACAATCAATAAGTATTTTGTATAATAATTATAGGTACTCATTGCGAATACGAGTAGGTACTGTATTGCAACACAGTACAAGATACAACAAAAACCTCTAAATAATGTACATGAATCGTTTCATCTCCAAATAGCCCTTAATCCATCAGCTGTGGGGAGAGCGCTAGTCGTCTGTAGCTTGTAATGCGTTTATTTGATTTCAGTACGGCGTAACTTGCAGGGTGTCTGTTGGGTAAGGCTGTGACTGCACTCGGCGTTTTGTAGTTTACGCTTTGTGAGTTTTAGATTTATGAGCAGATTTATGATTAGATTGATGAGCAGTGACAGCCTAATGGTTGAAACTTGGCTTCTCAATCGAGGGGTCCTAGGTTCAAATTCCGGGCACGCACCTTACTTATGTGCGTATTAGAAATTAATTATCACTTGCTTTACGGTGAAGGAAAACATCGCGAGGAAACCTGTACATCTGAGAGTTCTTAAAAAAAGTTCTCAAAGGTGTGTGGAGTCTACCAATCCGCACTTGGCCAGCGCGGTGGACTAGGGCCTAAATCCCTCTCACTCATAGGAGACCCGTGACCAGCAGTGGGACAATAGTGGGTTGATGATGAGTTTTTGATTTTAGGCATTTTTTATGTATCTCCTTTAAAACATACGGTTTTGTTTAGATTTGTGTTTAATATTTTTGAGCTATTTGTTGTGATAAATTGAGCTTCATAATCAATCCTGGGGTGCTGTTTTAGACCTGTTTTAGATAGATTTTGTAGCGCCATCTCTTGTCGAGCTGCAGAAAGTTGATAATATTAACATTATTACAATAACAATATGAAAGTTAACAATATTAAAATATAAAGTAAGCTAACTTGGTCGAGTTGGGTAAAATGTCCTAAATTTATTTTTCAATCTAACAATATTTTTGTGTTGTTACAATTTTGGAATATCGCATTAAACTCAGCAATATAGTGCAGTAACAGCCTTAAATATTTGATATTGTACGTGGGGTAGCAACTTGCAGGGTGTCGCATGTCCGTCTATTAGCGACTAAATGTCAATATTTACCCTAATAGTCTAATAGACACGGGGAAAGACACTTGTGAATTTTTTATATCAGTGCTATGCAATTTATAGTAATAGTTGTCTTACTTTTTTATTTACCATGTTATGTCAAAATCATTAAATAAACTGTATTAATGTATAATGTATATTCATGTAATATATATAATTAATGTAGACAAAAGTAGGGAATAGGTAGGATGGTAGGCGGTAACTACCACCTATGGAGTTCTTTAGTCACCGATAGATAAGATCCGTCTTATTTAACGTTTATTGCTCCCCCTGAAGACTAAGTTGGCGTGCATGTTATGACATGTTTGTCTACCTTACTAAACCTTCCATCCAGAATACAGCAGCATTTAAAACAGGTATCAATAAACAGGGATAGGTAAGGTGGCGGTTGCCACCTAAATCGAATCAGGAAGTAGGTAGCACTTCCTAGAAACAGCTGTTATTAGGCAGGGATAGGTAGGGTGGTGGCGGTAAGACTTTTATCACGTTTTAACACATTTATTGGAGCATGATAACGGCATACTTCAAACAAAGATTGGGAAATATCAAAAATCTTTAGATGAATACACATTTCAAACTCTTTATCTACTTCTCAAATAATATATTCCGAACAAAAGCATAAAGGTTCAAGTTGAGCCTTTCGTCCAACTTTGAATTCAGCTGCATCACTTCATGAAGGCACTCGCTATAGTCTTTATTCATTGGGAATAAGATCTAAAATTTATTGTACTTGGACCTTTGTGAAGTCTAACTATTCTAATGTTACTCCCACGACATTCGCGACATTTATATCTCGACGTTACATCCTTAAGGATAGTACGGAGTTGTTTTCGAACTGAATTTTATTTTTCCTGGGCGCCATTGCAGCTTAGCTGTAATGTTCCTCCTGAGGATTCGATGTAATTTGAAGTGCTCTAAGACTGTTGGATCGGTATCTGTAAAAGATTTAGTTTTAAACGAATCGTCGTGAATTGGCCACTTGCAGTTTTTACTTTTTTCTTTACATTGATCAAAGTAATTATTGCATAGATACATACCATAGATATGCCCGCTCCATACTTCAGACGCGCGAATCTGTGTTTGCCTTTTAATCAGCGA
>DWPV01005168.1:0-12737 GCA_018251915.1 Urbanus proteus proteus
AGTATATCTCCCGTACCACACCCTTCAGACCAAAACTCAGCAGCGCTTAACACTGCTGTTATAAGGCAGAAATGGGTGTGGCGTTGGTGCCACTTAACGATTGATGATTTTATTTTGATAGTATTGGAAGTTTTATGATAGGTGATTTGATAGAAATAACAAACGAGTAGTCCGCTTGATAGTACCCGCGACGCCCATAATCCATTCCAGATATATTGATTTTGTCACTAAAACTAGAATTCGATACTTTCGTGACTAGTATGAAGTCCTCTATACTATACGTTTGATTGTTATCTACTATTCATATATAACCAATGTTTTCCAAAGCCATTAATATAAAAGTGACCTCAACCGACCACTTTCAAGCAAAAAAAAATCGTAGCTGTTCCATCTATACAAATAAATAAAATTGAAGTATCTGTTTGTGATTCTAAAATAACAACTTTGTACTCAATGCATATGAAAGTATGCTTGATACCTATAACAAAATCTAATTTAAAAAATGTCTGTCTGTCTGTTTGTCCGAGGTAATCTACTAACGACTGAACCGATTTTAATGGGACTTTCACTGGAAGTAATCTAAAGGTCTAAAGCGTAACATAGGCTACTTTAATTTTTGAAAAATCTAATAGCGCGCGCTCCACACGCACGCTTGCAGTCGCGGGAGCGCTAGGTAACACTTATATTTAAGTATGTACTCGTATGCTTTTTAATTCTTTATCGCGGATGAAACCGCGTGGATCTAGTATCACAAAAAAGCTTGCAGACGCATTTTTGTATGCACTCTGGAGGGATTAAAACAAAGTAAGCATTGATCGACTGAATCGGCACGGATAGGAGCTTAGGGTGATACGAGGATCGCAAACAAAGTGCGGACTCCAATCCACAGTTTAAATATCCAAATGGAATATTAATATTCGTACCATTAATTAATTTGTTTAACAAAACCAGAATGTTTTCGCTTCGTTCATGTTCATTTTCAATTGATGTTGAACCGGAAATAAAATATTTATTTCCAACGATTCCTCTAAATGTCTTTGTATTAAAAGAGGGTTTTTGTCATTTGGAGTATCAAATATTGCTTTGCATGTACATTTGCATGACTAAAAAATACTAGACGCAAAAATAATGTATTTTCAGAAATATGTACCCTACACTCTAGCTTGCCATGAATGTATTACTTTTCAAAATATTGATCTTTATAAGTAATACATGGTACAATAATATAGAGATGTACAATTTTTGTTTTTCAAAACGAACCTAGGATGATTCTTCTAAAATTTAATAATAGAGTGTTAGTTATTATTACAATCGGCTAAAGGCATAAGTCCTTTCAGATTTTTTCGCTTTTCCTTATAGTTTCGAATTAACCATATATCTACACATACTTCAAAAATCACCAGTTATACGTTTAAATAATTACCCTCCTAGCGCAGTTCGTAGTAAGAAATGCAAAGCCATTGCAAACTGGTGCAAGATTATTGTAGTGGAGTTCATTTTACCGCCTCCCTGGTTGAGACGTTAGACGTAGTGAGATTTGCTCGAATACACCGTAAAATGTCTCACCGACATTTTCCGATTACACGCTTGCACGATTTCAATTCCAGGTTTATCTCTATACAATCAATCAATTCCTACAACTATCGTGGTTTGTTGGATGTTTTCTGTAGGAAGAAAATGAGCCTTTGGTAGGCTCTGCAATTTGCTAACTTAATCTGTGAGAACGAAAAGGAGAAAAGTCGAAGTTTCAGAAAATTGGTGAAAATGAAAATGAAAGTGATGAAAATTTCTTGAAGGTAGTAGGACCCCATGTAGTTCAACTCCAGAGGCACCGCCGCCACACCTATTTCTGCCTTATAACGGCAGTGTTAAGCACTGCTGTGTTCTGGCTGGAAACTAAATCATTTTAAGAAAACACAAGAACTGCTTCACGCTAGAAATAGGTAGGTGGTTCTCTGGTCGAACCATACTTTTTAAACGCTTTCTACTCTCATAGCCCACATAAGATTTTCGCCTGTGTTGTGGGTGCCATGGAAACATAAAGATGTATACACAAACATCCAAACTCAGAGTAGAAATCAAAATTAATCATATTTCTCTTCCGGGAATCGAACCCAAAACCCATCGTCAGTCACCAGACTGCTCCACTACGCGGGTCGTCAGTTATTGTACCTGTTAGTTATTGTACGATTATCCACTTACCAACAACAACCATTTCAGCAGCCTTGATGTCCGTATGGAAGAGAGGAGCATCAGCGGACACTTCGCACTGGTACTCCCCAGTCAGAGTCCTGTCCACTTCCGTGAGCACGACGCGGTTCTGGTCTGATGCTGCTACCTGGATGGGAAAGTCTCTTAATGCGCTTTGTTCTCTTCAAAAGTAATGGTGGATTTTATTTATATGTAGCATTTATAATGAATCTTAATATGTTGTATCGTACAATTTTGTTTATCCCGATACAATGGTTTCCTAGATAAGTCTGTGTAGTAAATTCGTCACGTAGAAATTTCGTTCGACTTTACAGACAACAAATTTTTTATGAGACTTAAAAGTATCTTTCATCGCTGATCTGAACCCACCAGCTTATTTGGAAATTTGCAGACCCAATAGCTTAGATAACTTATTTGAATAGACAGAACAGAGACAGACAATACCAATGTATTCAACAAATTCACAATCAACTCACATCAACTTTAATCTCAGCAACAGGGAAGACCTTCGTAGCGGGTGACTCCTTAGGGACGTATCGGTAGAACTCGATCATGTTCCGATACCACCGTATGGAATAGAGCTGGGCCCCTTCCAGCTCGTATGAACACATGAGCTCCGCGTCCCGGCCGGTCAGCACTGCTTTGGGAACGTGGATTTGAAGAGACTTCAGTGTTGTCACCGTACCTGTGAATAAGAGTTTTGTTTTTAATTTCAGCTAATAAATAGAATGTACTTATTGATAGATCGAGACAATAATAGTTTGTAGGTTTAATTCTGTATAATAGATGTGTGGTTGCCGGATCACTGTTGTTTGGGTGACCATTGGCGACCATCTTAATCTTCGGAAGTAGCAATGCATGTGATTGACTTCGGACTCCGTCTGTCCTATATGAAGTTGCTTACAGTAATCCATTTGTGGTAATGAACACTTATTACACACATTTTTATAAGAAAATTATTCAAGTCAAGGGTGAATAGGCTCCTTCTAGGCAAACGTGCTACATCCTAGGCTGCATGTTACTTAACATTAGGTGAGATAGCAGTCAAACGTAAGCCTATTAAAAGTTAAAAAATAAAATAAAAATGCAGAATTATAAACTCGCACATATTTTGAAAAGGTCACGGACATATTACGATATAAAAAAATAGTACTCTAAGATATTTTTTATTAATGTTTTTGATTTATGTGAAACTGTACGTAGATACCAAAATGACAAGTTCTACAATCTCACAAAACTTTCTCTACGATACCTATGTGCTTTAAATGCTGTAACTTATAAAAAAACAATAAAAATATACCTACCTATATTATTTTGCCTCCCTTTTAACAAAATCCATAAGGGCTAAAATGTAAATATACAAAGATCCGCCTATTTAATAATTACCAAATGGGATCGCTCAAAAATATTCCGTTAACCACAACGCCCTAGAAGGTCCTAGACCCTTCCGGTAAGAGTAAAAGTTTATTTAACATATTTAATTTTTAAGGGCGATGAGGCCATTCAAGAGGATAAGGGCTTTTGGGCTTTGTGTATGTAATTTATTAAAATACTCCGTTTTATTATCATACATTTCAAAGCTTAAAGCAAAAAAAAAAACTCACTCCTCTTCCTTTTTACTTAATTCTAAAAAAAGTGCAATCCTTGTTGATATATACCTAAATAAACATTTAATTACATGTTTTTATTCATAAATATATTTTTATTTATATTCTTTCTTTCTTTACTTATATTTTGAGCACTTAAGTACACATTAGTTTTCTTTGTGTATATGCTATAAAACTTTGTACAATTTAGCTTTAAAAAATATTATGATAGTTTTATTTCCACGAATTATTGTATGTGCGTTTACTTAGTATCTACTTTCTGAAAAATGTGAGCAATATTCATAAAATACGAAACACGATGTCAGAAGTACGTAATAAAGCCGCTGTTAAAAATAATTACGTGTTGCTAACCAAATCGTTTTTATGTTAAAACAAATCGCAAAAGCCAACTGGTCTAAGATCGTATAAAAGACCGCAGAACAAAATGAAAATTTCAGTCTGCCTTTGACACAAAGTGAAAGGGATTAGAAAAACAATGACGTCACCGGCTATAACTAAACACAAATCGAGGAGTTTCATCGTAAGATTTAACGATAGAGGTACATTTTTACCTTGAAACCCTGAGGTGAGGAAAGTAAATAACCAGTTTATGGCAGCTCGTTAGAAGTTGGGTCATAAAGTGGAACGACAGTCGCTGTTATCGCTCTTTCCTTCAAATCTTGGACTTATACTTCTGCGAGTTATTATTGCCTGGTACCTGTGCCGTTGAGACGCATCAAAGTTCGTTTTCTTTTGATTGGATTTAAGGCAAATAAGGGTTTAAGGTAATTAAAGGTAAAAGATTTATCTTTTGAAACTTGAGAACCTACGTTTTAACTACATGTATTGGAGACTTTAAAATCTTTTCGTGACTTATATGGCTGCTAAAAAAACAGTTTAATTAAAATACCTAATTAATTAAATTTGATAGTATCAAATACTAAATATATACTAAATATATTACAACTGTACTAAATATATTAATTTTAAACATCAAAATGCTAAATATCAATTAAGTTTGCCCGTTTTTTAACTAAACACCTTATCTTTTTATGAATTTTTGAGTACATCTTGCTCGCGGTCTAGAAAAGAACATAAAATTCCTTTTATCCCAAAAAATTGTATTACTCCTGAGAAATAGATAAATTACTTTCATGATTTTTTTTATTTGTTGACGAGGGGGAAACCTTCAAAAGGAACCTGATGCTTCGAGAGCGACCCCTCCGATGGCCGATCTCGGCGCTGCGAAGAGGACTCTGCAGTCTCAGTAAGGAATTCCATCCAGAGTCCTCAGAGCGCGAAGCCCCATCGAGCTCAGCTCGGGCGAGCGCTGCACGACGGTGTGGTCACATACCGCCGTCCTTTCCGGGGCCGCTGGATGTACGATTAAAGCTGTCGGCCGCCCGCAACCCCGAAGTCCCCTTTAAGTCATCTCGTATGACAGGCAGGGGATATCGTAGTCCTATTCTGGTCCCAGAACTACACAACATGACTTTAATTCCTACAATCTCCGTACTTTTATATCTCCTGATCAGATATTAACTGTAAAACCGCGGATAAATATTAGTTGGTTATAGTGTTCAATATCTTAGTAATTGTTATATCGTAGTTTTCTTGGTAAGTTTGTCAAACAATATTGCTTCGTTTTCTGCGTCTTCACTTGTGATAAAAGTTTGTCGTTTAGTCTTGTTCCTGACCTGATGTAACCCCAGAGGACTTAGTTCGAATGATACATTTTAGTATATCGGATTTAATACATCATTAAACTGATAATACAACATTGCAACATATGTATTTTTTTATAATATAGAAGTTCAAAGGTGGTTTGACTTCAGCATCACCACCGTCTCACCTATTTTGGCTTTATAATAGCAGCGTTAAGCCGCTGTGTTCTCGTTCAAAGGGTGTGGTAAGGGAGACATACTCATTCGATGCGATCCAATTAAATCCTAAGGGGTATTCTCCACACTAGTAATATCTTCTTAAATGTATCATGGAACACAGACACACATACACCAAGAGCAATATAAATAAATAGTTAATTTTATTGTTTGTTCAGCCGGATCCCACGTGTCAATCCAGTATAGTTACAGCGAATGAATTGAACAGGATTAGTTACATTTTCATCGAGAAAGTCGAGTGTCATATAACCATACAAGTACCTTTTTAATCTTAGGGTGCTCCCAAAACCCTTCTATAATCCCACAACCGGATTAAGCCCACTATGTATGAGAAGGCTTATGGACGCTTCACAATACTGTCATATTTTTTGGGGCACCAGCACATTCTAATATAAGTGATATTCCTTTACATCTTACAAGTGTTTTAATACATAATAAAGTAGTATTATGTATTAAATCACAAGAATAGGTTCTTTGATATATGGCGGAACCGGTAATATGTGTCGATGGCTTCTTCACCAAATATGGTCTGGTAGGTATAAATGCATGTTCGCATCTTCGACCTTCGATTTTCAAACCAAATTACAACAGTTATTACAAATTACAACGCTTATTGTTATTGTTTCATAGACAAACTAGCTGATCCCCGCGCTTCCAAAATTTAAGTAGCCTAAGTTACAATTTGTATCATCAGCTATCCGCCAGTGTATGTCTCGTGAAAATCGGTTTAGGCGTTTCGAAGATTAACCAAAAGAGACAGACTAAAAATGTTGTTACTGTATTTTTGTTACACTTTCATATGCATATACTACAGACACTTCGATTTTATTTAATGGTTAGGTAGTTCGTTCTCAAAATTTAAACCACAGATCTTTTATCACCTTAAAATATTCAACTTAGTCTTAAAAAGCGCCATAAATACGTATCTGGAATCCTGGTTACAGTGAGCAGTGATAGCTTAATGGTTGAAACTTGGACTCTTAATCGGGAGCTTCAAATCCCAGGCACGCATCTCTAATTATGAGAGTATTAGAGATTAATTATCGCTTGCTTTAACGGTAAAGGAAATTATTGTGTGTAAACTTGCTGCGAGTTCCTAAAAGTTCTCCAAGATGTGTGAAGTCTACCAATTCGTATTTGGCGCAGTGGACTAAAACCTAAATCTCTCTTACTATGATTGGAGACACGTGCCCAGCAGTGGGATAATACTGGGTTGACGATAGGATTGTTATTGCCTTGCCCTTTTTTTTCTTTGGAACATTGCAAATCCCTGCGGTCGATACCGTTTAAAATCAGATGGGCTATAAGCCACGCGCTACTATTATTCCGCAAAAAATATTTACCACAATTTTTCTGATACTATAAAGTAGGAATTAAAAGGTAAAACCAAAATGCATGTCAGAATTAAAGGAAAATTCGCGTTCATATAAATGCACTTATCTCGGAATCCCGTTATATTCCGTAAACCTTGTAATTTTCTGGTACAATTTAAATGTTAACGTGGAACGGAAACATTCAACAGATTAAATAAGCATAATTATTTTTGCTCAGCCTGTATTTACACGCCTGATGTTTTATCTTGTACAAGGATGAAATTGTTTTCGAGTTTATTTTTAAGTGTTTGCTTTTTATCTTTTTGAAGTAATTCGTTATTATTTCTCAAAAACTCGAATGTTGACAGAGGTTTTTAATTTTCAAATATTTCGGCACTTGTCTCTTGTATATGTAGATAATGATATGGACAATACCATAGTTATAGGGTTTCAAGTTATGAAAGTGTAGAATCTATGGATCGGGTGATATTAGGTCGGTCCGTCATTTTTCGTTCGCTGACTTAAAGATTTCATTAATAAGGCAAAAGTTCGTTAAGTAACACATTCTACAATCACAACCCCATGTTAGGTTTCTATTTTGCGTCGCGAGTAATATGGACACACAAAAACACAATCATCAGATCCAAAACAAAATTGAATTAAAATATCAAATATATAATTTTGTTTAGCTGGGATCGAACCCGGAACCCACATGGAAATCGTCCCACGCAGAGGATTAGATACCAAACAAAAAAAAAGATATTGGTTGTCATACAAAAAATATAAGCTGAATGCTTATATTCTTCTTAGCTGCTATTTTTCTCAGCACTCTTTTAATTAAGACTTAGGAACAAATAGATAAGTACATCATTTCCACAAGAACTAGGTATAGTTTAGTACATATCTATACATTCGTTGAATGGAACGATGTTGTCCCAAACAGCGGACAAACAGAGAGATAAAAGCTTTTTAAATCTCCCAATTTATGGTTTGTTTGCGAACTCTGAATAGTATTTGGGATATTGTTTTAATTCTGAACGAACGGTATGCGGTGTCACGTGTTCACTTAGACCGCCATGTTATGGGTGTTTTATGTTTAATCTGTTTCCTACGTTATCTGTGGAATGTCCTTAAATATCTTTATTATCTGTTGTAAGGAAAAGCGCCAAATATATTGGTCTTAGTAAATGTGTTTCGCGTGTACCTAGTAATAGAGGTCGGGAAGTAAATTCACGAAATATAATCCGAAGATTTAATCCACACGGTTTAGTTTGCGTTTAATAAATGACGAATATGTTGACATTATGTTATAGAGGTTAGTCTCGACCACCTATGGCAGGTAGAGCTTCCAGATCTTAAGTGAATCGAATTGAGTTCTTCTAACAAGCCCATATAAGATTACAGTCCTACCTGAGGTTGGCTACAGATGCTTTGATACACTAGAAAACTAAGAACGCCTCAAATAAATACGTCTCCCTTACCACACTCTTCCAACCAGAACACAACAGCACTTAACACTGCCGTTATAAGGCAGAAATAGGTGAGGCGCCTGAGTCGAACCACAAGTTCTATCATCTTTAGACCAATTCCTAAACATTGTAAAAGATCGTGCGTGTGAATAAAGCCTTAGAAACAAAATCAGAGCGTCAAATATACTCGTAACACAAAACGATCGACAAAACAAAGTAAGGCGCCATATATCTGGGGCGTTCCAGGAAATCATTGGATCGCACTATCGCACGCCAAAACAACGTCGCTATTCTTCAAACTAACGCCGATAGGGCTAACTTCTCATACGCAGAGATATATCTTTATGTATTTAGATTCCGCATTCCAAAAATAGTAAGTAAAGTTCAAATGGTTCGAATGGAATGGTTCAAATTTAACATTGAACGTTATCATTAAATTAATGTATTTCTAACTATTATTATCACCATTATTATCATAATAATCGGTATCATCATCAGCATATTAAGCTTAATCTTCAGGGTTTGCAATGAATTCGTGGTTAATTTCAGGAAACGTCTATTTTCTGAAGTAGATTACAGAGAAGATCACATGAGAAGCAATTGCCACCTACTATCAGGCGGCCAGCGTTAGATTCTAAATCTTTCAGTTGATTTATATTAATCAAGTTACAAACGAAAATATCATAGAGACACTAAACATAAACTATTTCCATAACAAAACGCATTCTCCAGAGTTAAAGTCGAAATTGCTTGGCATTATGCAGTCGATACCACAAACCCCGATTCATATTTTAAACATGACACAAACACTATCTATGGGAATCACCTGAAATATTTACACAAAACTCAATTTCGTTCACACTGGCCACTGCAATCGAAATGGATTGACGTGGATCGTCGCACAGTTTAACAGAATCGATTCACTCGAGCATTCTAGAACAGAATAAGTTGGCAAAAACTAATTTATTGGAAACGTCATCCAATCTGCTGATACAACAATGCTGACACATTCAGATCAAATAAAACATCGCGAGGTATTGGCACTGGTGAAAACCAATTTCGTGTTACCATACAAAACTTTGATACGGTTTTCAAATAAAATCTAACGACTTGTCATGTTTGAACAGGTTTGACGGCAGATTTCGTTCTCTATTCGTTGAACCTGTAATTGAAACTATCAATGTTTGTAATAAAACAGCTAACAAAATTTTATTTTATTGTTTATGTCGAAGGTTTTTTTTAAATAAACTTTTCGGATTTTAAGTATTTTCTATCATAAGCTAGATGGAAGAACAAGTAGGTACAGTTCATCCAGGGAGATATTACTGCCACACCTATTTCTAAGTTGAAGTTCTTGTCGTGGTGGAAAGGCGTGGTTTGGTTAGGTTAGGTTAGCAACGCATTTGTGATTGGAATCATAGAATTCAGATACAATGGAACGCGTATTTTATATTAAGGAATGTTTGTTTACTTCTTCAATCTTATGAAAAAGGAGAAATTTTGATCTGTGTTTTTTTTAAACTTTATCTGAAATTTTCGATTAATTCGACCTAGTTCCCTTTTTTTTATTTAAAGTGCTTTGTGCATTAAGTATGATATCTGTATGAGAATGTAGGTATTGTTTTTTTCACAATCACAACGAGAGTTCAGACTTCAGATACAAAGATTAAATTATTATTAGTACTTTATTGATTAGTATTAGGTTTGGACAAACTTCATTAAAAATTAACGAAAGTCACTGACAATCAATCAATTAATTAGTTTATCGTAAACTACAAGTTACTTAAAAGTTTTACGGATATTAATCACAAAACTTGTAATCAATTCGGAAAATTAATTACAACTTATATCGAATCTTCGAACGAGAATTGACTTCGGGTTACGAAGTACAAACTATAAGTTAACAGTTTGCAATTTAGGCACTCATATTATACTCGGCAATGCTGGATATTCGCCTATAGGTAACTACTAACTTTATACCTCACCACTATTGAGGATATATTTGGCTTAAGCTAGATGAACAATTTTAGTTCATATCGGAAGAAAAATTGTAGTAAGACATGTCACACGCAAGGCTGCTATACATTGTCCCTGTAGCATGAAACTAGAATAGAGCTACTTTATTTCTTACCTGTCGTGACTAAAATAAAAGAATAGACAGTACCTAGATATAATCAGCAAATAGGAAGTAGCCAACACGACAGAAGAAACGGAGTTGTCCAATATGTAAGATGGAATTAAGAGTAACATTGATGCATCAACCTGAAGAACTAAGGAGAGTAAGTACCTACCACTATAATCTATACAAATAATAAAATTGAAGTATCTGCCTGTGATTTCAAAATAACAACTTCTTACTCAATGCATATGCATATACACGATATCTAAAACAAAAATGCAATTTAAAAAATGTTGGTCTGTTTGGCTGAGATAATCTTCTAAATGACTGGACCGATTTAGACGAGACTTTCACTGGAAGATAGCTGAAAAACTAAGGCGTAATATAGGCTACGTTAATTTTTGAAAAAACATTAGTGCGTGCTCCACGCGCTTGCGGGCCTCCTTGCGGGAAACGGAGTTTCAGTTATGCTTAAATATGCATTCCTTTTTTCTTTTAAAACGCGGGTGATACCGCGGGTATCAGCTAGTCAAATTAATAAAATTATACTGGTGATATTAATACGGATGTATCGTATATTTCTATATCCGTTATTGTCAGAGCTAATTAGTGAGGACCTTTAGAAACAGCGATATCCCGTACAAAGGAAAACGGAGTTTGGATATGAATAGATTTTGTTGCTGATAAACCCGTAGGCGGACCAAAGTCATGCTATAAAACCTTTCCGGCGTTGAAGAGTAAAATAAATGTTACATCTTTAATTTGAATAGAATTGTATATCCATGGAAATATTCAGTTTAAACTTCAAAGTTAAGAACTATTTAAACTTTATTATATAAAGATTTTTCTAGATAGATGATCGCATTTAAAAAATTTTCATCGTGACAGTGTTCTACGGAATGAACTTCTTAATTCTAAAGTATTTGATGAAAATCTACTGCTAGCTTCTAAAATAACTTTTAAATAAGAAGTTACCGGGAAAAGAATAGACTAAGTTATGAATTATAATTTGAAAACACCTCAATATACTAAAAAGTATTTTAAATATTTATATGTACTAGTTTCAAAAAGAAGAAAAATCAAATTTAGATAATTTTATAAAAAGTTTATTATGATGTTAATGATACATAGCTAACTTCACCTATAATTTTCATTAAAGGTTTGCTTGTGCATGAATACTGCATGTTCCATAAACTTAAGTCTCATTTCCTCGGATCCGAACTGGTCTTAAAGCGATCCTTCGCGACAAAAGTTGAAGGATAGTCATTAATCAACCCGTAAACTGACGGGCTCATGAAACAAATAGGTATTATATTTGTAAGAGCTTCTCTTTCTGAAAACTCATTTAAAATTGGCGAACACTTCGTTTTAGTCGTCTGGTTTAATAAACGAAATGAGACTCGTGTGATCGATACGCTGTGTTGTATCCCTGTCACAGTTATATTTCAACGGTTTTTTATCAACCATGCAATTTACTACAAAACTGCCTTCACTTGTTTTGGTTATAAATGTAGAAAATGAATATGAAATAAAGGTTAAGATCGAATCAGTAGCAAATAAGTGCAATATAGATAAAGGTAGAAATAAATGAGGCGATCATAAAAGCTCACTCGAAATTTGAAATGTTAGTAAATACCGCAAATACAAAAGGAATATTGTTATTAGTTATTAAAATTGCAGTGATAATTTTAATTAAGATATATAGATATAATTTGACAACCCGCGTGGGGGAACGGTTACCATACCGGTCTGACACACAATGGATCTCGGGTTCGATTCCAGACAGACGTCTAAATGATCAATTTAGATTTCTGTTCGGGGTTTGGGCGTTTGTGTATTCGCGTATGTGTGTGTCCATGGCACTCACGACACAGGAGAAAATCCTAGTGTGTTTCACTAGTGTGTTTCACACGACATAATTTCCACACAACCATTAATTATAATTCCCAAAGTCGTAATAAAACGCCAACATATTATAATCATGGAAGTACGTAACTAACAAAGTTAAAAGGTAATTTCCTAGGATCCAAACATCTTAAGCCTGATCCCTCACGCGACGAAACTTAGAAGGTCATTAATCAGGTCGTAAACGACGGGTGTTATGAAACAAATAGCTATTATATTTGTAGAAGTGCCTC
>DWPV01005169.1:0-12735 GCA_018251915.1 Urbanus proteus proteus
GAAACTTTAAAAATTCATAAAAAATAAACGGGAGGTTTCCGCAACTTGCGCTTCACAGGGGATGTTCCTCTAACACCTCTCCACCCTCGTATATCACTCGCAACCCGAAATCGACGGGTCATAATGTCGTACAGTTTAGCCCTAACTCCATTTCCGTTAAAAATTCAGCTATAAAAAGTTTAGTTTTGAATTACATTTATTATGTCGTACAAAGTTGTTACTTTTTAATATTTGTCTATGGCTCTGCATAATTATTGCAAAATACATCAATAATTTGTAAGCATCATCATAATTAGGCTATACCTTTATTAAATGCTAGCTGATATCCGCGGTTTCACCCGCGTTAATTGCACTTACGTTATAGGTATCATGTATACTTTTATTTGCATGTTCATGTGCTACATGTTCATTTGCTAATTTAATATTATAAAAACCGGAATAAAACTGAATAAAACCAAATTCACTTACTGAGAAATCATTACATGAAACATTATAATATCGGGCGTAGGAACAAAAAGGAAAAGTAAAATTTGTAAAATTTACTTAGATTTGAAAGTTTTTGACGAGATTATTTTTTAATTTTCAGTTCCGTTTGATGAGGACGACAAAGACAAGTCTGTCTGGTTCCTGGATCACGACTACTTGGAGAACATGTACGGTATGTTCAAGAAAGTCAATGCAAGGGAGAAGGTAGTTGGCTGGTACCACACTGGCCCAAAACTCCATCAGAACGATGTCTCCATAAATGAATTGATTAGGCGTTACTGCCCTAATTCTGTCCTAGTTATCATTGATGCTAAGCCAAAAGATCTGGGATTACCCACAGAAGCATACCAAGCTGTGGAGGAAGTTCATGATGATGGCAGCCCCACAACAAGAACATTTGAACATGTGCCCAGTGAAATCGGGGCTGAAGAGGCAGAGGAAGTTGGTGTTGAACACCTCCTGAGAGATATTAAAGATACAACTGTTGGCAGTCTCTCTCAACGCATTACCAACCAATTGTTAGGACTGAAAGGCTTGCACTCACAACTAAGTGAGATCAGGGATTACCTTATTCAAGTTGGTCAAGGCCAGTTACCGATGAACCATCAAATCATCTACCAACTCCAGGATATCTTCAACCTTCTGCCAGATATTTTCAATGATAATTTCATTGATAATTTGTACATCAAGACCAATGATCAATCCCTTGTTGTATATCTAGCAGCTCTTGTCAGATCAATCATTGCCTTACACAATCTAATTAACAACAAGATTACTAATCGAGACGCTGAAGAAGGCAAAAAAGAAGAAGCTAAAGATAAGAAGGAAAAGAAAGATAAAGATGATAAGGAAGAAAAGAAAGGCGATGACAAAGCAAAGTCAGAGAAAAAGGAAAAGGAAGAAAAGAAAAAGTAACATAGAATTTTAAAATAGCCTAAGTTGTTTGTAATGCTCTATTATTTTAAATAAACTATATCACTAATTCCATATATCTTTTAATTGGATCACAATCTTATTAAAAATCTAGTTCCTTGTATTAGATATTATTCACTTGATGTTATCTTTTAAGATTAATATGATTGACCAACACCATCTTAAGTGTTCATTGAGTGTTAAATACTCAAAACCGACATATTAAGCGCGATATTTATCATATAACACTATCTTAAAATATTTGTGATAACAGAAAACTTATTATCAGTACACAATATGATAGATTATCAGGAACATTGATAAGTTTGATAGTCTACCCGGAGCGGTCGTACCGTATTTATGTGCAGTGGACAATGGTTAAAACAAAAATTAAATTCTAAAAGTTGTTCAAAATGGTGGACAGGATACCGCTGTCGGTAAGTAGAAAAATCTGTTGTAATTTATCAGTAGATTAGATGTTTTGGAGCCTAGTTCCTTCTGTAGTAGCCACCCAGCCACAAAGATGACGCATGTATTTATGATGGCGGCAAGTAGCGGTACTTTATACAACTGTAGTGCTAACGCAAGAGTTTTATTGCCTGAACTGAAGGGCAAATTGAATGATGTAAGCCTGTAAAGCACAAATCTTGTTATACTTTTACAAGGTATTCGTTTTTTGAGTATAACAAATTCTGCAGACAATAGCTTGGCAGCTAATATTTGTCAACGTATTCACAATCCGAAGTTGTATGGGGAGATACCGCTAGTGGCCGTCGGAGGGCTCAACATATCACCATCTTCGGAGACTTCGTTTACGGTTTGCAAAGGGCGCTCGCCTCTAACTTCTTCCACCAATTCGCTTGTTTAATAACATGATGAAATGTTCTTCCCCAGTATCAGGGAGAAACGTGTCTACAGAAGAAGCCATGAACAGCAGTCACCACGTACCAGTCGGAACTATTGTCCTCTTACAATTTATCCAAATTTATTTCTATCTTACCCTGGAGTAGCATAACAAAGCTTGTGCCTTTGCTTGTGCCATGTGCTCTCTTAGCCTATTTTTATTTGGAATAAAAAAGTAATTTGAACAGAAACTTTTGAAAATGCTCATTGTCTTTTATCTAATTTCAGGACCTGGTCTGGTTAAAACCAGAAGGGCAGTCCGAATTCGATGTACCGATTGCCGTTAAAATATTAAATCGGTCTGGCGGCAAAATACAAGTGCAAGATGATGACGGCAAAGTGTTCTCGACGTCGGTACAGAATGTGCTCAAACCACTACATATTACATCGAATAAACCGACTGGAGTGGAAGACATGATCACACTGGCTGAACTCCAAGAACACACCATTATGCGGAATCTTCATATACGCTACAACCAACAGCTCATTTACGTAAGTTAGAATAAATTTGAGTCATAACTTGTTAGATGGAAATTGAAAGTGTATTGTATGACTGCATCCAGCGTGCTTCATCCAATAACCATGGATGTGATGATTTATTGGTCATTTAGGTGTGTGCCTAGCCAGGATCAAACATAGGTCCATGTCAGGCAAGCATAATTTATTTAACTTCTTTATCTTTATATGCATAAACTTTAGTTATTTATTTCCCAATCACCAATTTGTTAATAGTTGGGTTAAAAATAGTTTTTAATATTTTTTTATACTTAAATATTTGCATCATATATTGTATATGTATGTAGCCACATGTCTTTTTTGTCTTATAGAGGTTGAAAACTACTATGTAGTTCATTATAAGAAGTGGGCATATCCGCCCATAGACGTGTGTACACATGTCAACGCTAGGTAGGATTGGAACCTATCTGGATCATCAGATGTGTTGTTTGTCCTGAGAACTTAGTTGGAACTTCTCGTGTTCCTATTCCTAACTTAACGCCCCTTCCAACTAGAATATGTACACCATAGTTTTGTCGCATGTGTGTTTTATGTGCTTGCTATTAAAAATACTTGATAACATTTCTTTCAGACATACACCGGTTCAATGTTGATAGCAATAAACCCCTACGAAATCCTACCTATTTACACAATGGACCAAATACACTTCTATCAAGAACGAAATATAGGGGATATACCGCCACACATTTTCGCCATTGGAGAAGACTCGTATCGAGTACTATTAGAAACGTCAACCAACCAGTGTATTGTGATAAGGTAATCAATATTAAGTCATTAGAACATAAATTATTTATAAGTCTACTACCTGTGCGATAACTTGAGGCTTGAGTGTGATGACGTCACACCAGAATGTAAAATATGAAAGTAAAACCTATTATTCGATATTTGATGGAACCTAAAAGATTGATAACCAAATATTTAAAATACTTGCCTAAAATACTTAAAATTTTGTACATCGAAATGATTCATTCGAGGCATTCCACACAGGTCAGGCGTACAGGAAGTGGATAAGATAATTGTGTATCGACGTATAAATTATTTTACACAAAATAAAAATAAATTATATATCTGTATCAATCAATTTTAATTTACTTTTAATTCCATTTAAATTTTCAGTGGAGAAAGTGGTGCTGGGAAAACAGAAAGCACCAAATTATTATTGCAATACCTAGCGGCAGCTAGTGGAAAACACTCATGGATTGAACAACAGATTCAAGAAACAAATCCGATTCTAGAAGCATTTGGTAACGCTAAAACGGTAAAAAATGATAATTCATCGAGATTCGGTAAATACATCAATATTTACTTCAGCCGGGAAGGAATCATAGAAGGAGGCAATATTGATCAGTATCTCTTGGAGAAATCGCGTATAGTCATGCAGAACAAAGGCGAAAGAAACTATCACATATTTTATTCGCTTGTAAACGGTTTGTCATCTGATGAAAAGAAAAAGTTGGAACTAGGCCGTCCATCAGATTATGATTATTTGACTTCAGGGAATATGATCACTTGTGACGGAAGAGACGATGCCTTAGAATTTTCTGATATTAGATCAGCGTTCAAAGTACTTAATTTCTCAGATAGTGAAGTGTGGGGGATATTTAGTCTGCTCGCCGCAATATTACATTTGGGAAATTTGAAATTCAAGTCTTTTAACTTTAATAACATCGAATCATCTGAAGTATCTGACTCAATAAATGCTAACAGAATAGCTACATTACTCGGGGTAAATAAATCAAAGCTGTGTGACGCTTTGACGCGGAAAACTCTAGTAGCGCAGGGGGATAAGGTGATATCTACCTTATCCGCAGCAGCCGCAGTGGAAGGCAGAGACGCCCTTGTGAAGGCAATTTACGGACATATATTCGAACATATAGTTGAAGTAATTAATAAAACTTTACATCAAGAACAGCAGCTGTCCAGTGGATTCGTCGGTATTTTAGATATTTTTGGCTTTGAAAACTTCGATACCAATAGCTTTGAGCAGCTCTGCATAAATTATGCCAATGAAAATCTGCAACAGTTCTTTGTGAGGCATATATTTAAATTAGAACAGGAGCAGTACGCAAAAGAAGGAATCACTTGGATTAATATAAATTACGTAGATAATCAACAAAATCTTGATCTGATTGGTCTAAAGCCAATGAATTTGCTTTCACTTATCGACGAAGAATCGAGATTCCCAAAGGGAACGGATGTGACGTTATTGTCGAAACTAAACAACAACCACAGCACAAAATCTTGTTTTATTTCTCCGAAATCTACACATGAACACAGATTCGGAGTGTGTCATTTTGCTGGAGATGTGTATTATGAAGTCCGAGGTATAGTTTTTCTAATAATTGCCTTGATTTACCACGACAAAAGGGTTATCTCAATGTTGATGATTATAATAAATGATTAAATTATTTCAGGATTCTTGGATAAAAACAGAGACATGCTTACGACTGATATTAAAGAAATGATACTAGATTCGAGTAATCCTTTCTTGAAGAACATATTTCCTATGGACTCTGTGTCTCCTCACAGCGGAGGTCGCAAAAATGTATCCTTAAGTTATCAGTTCAAAACATCTCTCGATTCTCTGATGAAGAGCCTCTACGCCTGTCATCCATTTTTTGTGAGATGTATCAAACCTAATGAATTCAAGAAGCCCAGGGTATGTACAGCAACTACCAGATTTACTTTTATTCTAATTTTAACTTAGCAACAAATATTAATAGTAAGTTTATTTACAGCTCTTCGATCGATCGTTGTGTGTTCGCCAGCTGCGATACGCTGGTCTAATGGAAACTGCAAAAATAAGACAAGCTGGATATCCTATTCGGTACTCGTATTCCGAATTCGTACATCGTTATCGCCTAGTAGTTCCCGGTATACCACCAGCAGAGAAAACTGACTGTAAGAGTGCCACAAAGAAAATCTGTACAGAAATTTTGAAAGATCAAGAATTCCGACTCGGTCACACTAAAGTATTCTTGAAGGATTACCACGATGCCATCCTGGAGGAGATTCGGCATAATAAGATTTTATCAACTGTCATAAAAGTTCAGGCGAATGCAAGAAGATTTTTGTGTAGATTACGATTCTTACGATTGCGCGCCGCCGCCCTTTGTGTACAAAAGCATTATCGCGCTCGTGGATACCGACAGAGATACCTTGTGATGAGGAGAGGATATTTGCGATTACAAGCAATAATAAGATCAAGAGAATTAAGAAGAACGTTCTTAAATCTGAGAAGCTTCTTGAAGAATATACAAGCCCATTCTAGAGGATATCTTGTGAGGAAATTGGTTAAGGAGAAAGGTCATATAATTAAGGCGAAGTTAGCTCAATTTAAGAAAGAAAAAGAGACTCAGAGTGACTTGAAAACAGCAGAAAATGAGTATGAGAAGAAGTACACAGAACTAATGAGATCAATTTGGATTGCGAAAGACATTGTAATTGAAAACAACGTGCAGAATACAACTGGAATTGATGACAGATATGTCGATGATGTGTTCGGTTTCCTGAAAGATACGGCAACTCCCGCGGGCACCGTGAGAGGGGTTGGATTTGGAATGGTGAGTTTCTTTTCAGTACTTACCTAGTTTTTTATGTTTCAGTGAATATTTTTATTTCAACTGTCCAAATCACAGCACAAAATCATACCATTAGTCATAAATGCACTTTAGTTGTAAATTCCATAAATGTGAAATATGATATGGCCTAAAAACTTGTATGTTAATAAAAAAATATTTAGTTTGTAGCGGGAAATCGGCGCTGCGTCAGCGTTTACGGAAAACCACATAATGCACGTACATCATTTTTATTTTGCACCCATTCATGTTTTAGGCAACACCCGAGAAGCCTCCATTATCCGCCGTCATACCATTACCCCAGGAGCCGGAAGACGAACCGTTTGACGAGTTCAACTTTAGAAAATTTGCGGCGACTTATTTTACAGGAAATATGAGCCATCAGTATTCCAGAAAGCCATTAAAACATTCGCTTCTTGAAATGCCTTCCCCGATGGACAAAATAGCCGCGCAAGCTCTCTGGATCACCATACTGAGGTTTATGGGAGATTTGTCTGAACCCAAATATGTGGATGACAAAATTGATAATATTCCGATCATGTCTAAATTAACGGACACTCTTGGTCGCGCTTTTCAGAAGACCAAGGAATTCGAAGTGAGTAGCCTTATAATAATTTACCTTTCTTTAGTAGCAAAAGTATGGAACAGGAACAGATGACTTGTAAAAGGATCACAATTTTTTCTTATTGCACTGTTCGTGGACAATCGAGTTTTTACTAACCTGTTACTGCTAGGTTTACCCTAGAAAGAGGGTTTTGCAGTAAATAGTCACTTCATTTGGCTGTGCGTTATATTCACCAATTATCTACTAGGCTTTAATAATATTATTATATAGTTGGTAATAATTAAAAATTGGTGTTAAATTTTCAGACCTTTTTAGCAAATGACAATAATCAAGGCAAATCGAATAGGATGATACAAAATACTCTAAAAAGGCAAACAAAGTTAAATGAAAATTTCATTAAAACTTTAATGAACGATGAATTGACAAATGAAATGTATAATACGTGGTTAAATGCCCGACGAAGTACTAATTTGGAAAAACTACACTTTATTATCGGTCATGGCATCATAAGGAAAGAATTAAGGTAAGAAGCTTTAAATCAGGGGAATACCGTTAACTATTTTTTGTGTTGATATAAGATCCTTATCAAAGTTAATATCTAAAGGCTCATTAGAAAATGTAGGTACAAACATTACATATAGTATATAAATACCATAAATATTTATGAAATAACAGATATTTTTTGTCTGATTAAATTTTATGAACCGTCAATAAAAAAATATTTTACATTATTACAGGGACGAGATATTCTGCCAATTGTGCAAACAACTTACTAACAATCCATCAAAGTCTTCACACGCACGAGGATGGATTCTACTATCATTGTGTATAGGTTGCTTCCCGCCTTCCGAAAGATTTGTTAAATACTTACGTTCGTTCATTCGGGAAGGACCTCCAGGGTACGCGCCATATTGTGAAGGCAGACTTTTGAGAACGTTTAAAAATGGAGCCCGCACACAACCTCCCAGTTGGCTAGAATTACAAGCTACTAAAACAAAGAAGCCAATCCTTCTCACGGTAACTTTAATGGACGAATCAATGAAGACTGTACAATCAGATTCAGCCACAACCTCAGAAGAAATATGCCAGCAGATAGCCGACAATATCGAATTGACAGACACGTTTGGTTTCTCACTGTACATAACGCTTTATGACAAAGTTCTCTCATTAGGAAGCGAAGGCGAACACATCATGGATGCGATATCTCAGTGTGAACAGTTTGCTAGAGAACAAGGCACTCCAGAAAAGAACGCGCCGTGGAGGCTGTTTTACCGAAAAGAAGTTTTCACGCCGTGGCATAACCCGGCTGATGATCCAGTCGCCACAAACCTCATATATCATCAAGTGGCAAAGGGCGTGAAATTTGGTGAATACAGATGTGATTCCGAAAAGGACTTGGCTATCATTGCCGCCCAACAACACTATGTCGAATATGGACATCGTATTGATCCAAATATCTTAAGAAAAGTAATCGTTAACTACATACCGAACCAATTCATACAATCCAATGATGTGGCTTTGACTAAATGGGAACATCTTGTTACAAAAGCATTTGAGTCTTCCCAAAGCATACAGTCAAAGATCGATCCGTTGAGGTGCAAAGAAGACATAGTTATATATGCAAAATTAAAGTGGCCAATGCTGTTCTCCAGGTTTTTCGAAGCTATTAAGGTGAAAGGTGAAAGTATCAGCAAAGACCTTGTCATAGTAGCCGTTAACTGGACTGGAATATACATAGTGGATCAATTGGAACACATCCTTTTAGAAATATCGTATCCAGAAGTGACTTACGTGGCTTACAGTGAAGTAGAAGATATCGAAAATATTGGAAGCATAACAATAAGAACAATACAAAAAGAAGAGTTCGTGTTCCAAAGTGTTGATGCGAATGAAATGAGCTCTCTTATTATATACCTTATCGACGGATTGAAGAGGCGGTCTACTTATGTCATTGCTCAAAGTGATTCGCAAGGATTTAGTGATGCCGCATCTTTCTTGCAATACAAAACTGGAGATCTCATTACATTATTACAGGACTGCACTGGGGAGACATTGATGCATGCTACATGGGGACACGGAATGTGTAATGGTCAGGAAGGACTATTCCCAACTGAACAGGTATATATTCTGCCTACAATATCCATGCCAACCAACCCTGTCCTCGAAATATTTAAAAAAGGCAAAGTGAATAATGATAAAAAGTCCCAATCAAAATACAATACTATTCAAAGAAAGAGGATGTACACGCTTGAAAAATATGCAAAGGAACATTTTAGAGAAAACATTGACATAAATACGACGATATCAAGACAGTCGACGTTAACAACGGCTAAGAAGGCAATTACAGCCGATCTTTGGGCTCATACCAGAGAACCGATACGTAAGCCTTTACATAAAAAACTAACGAATGACGACGAACTTATGAAAAAAGCTGTTGCATGTTTCTATGGTATTCTCAAATACATGGGAGATATGCCAACTCCAAAACCAAGATCCTCTACTGAATATACAGATGAAATATTTGTACCTGCTGTAGCTGACGCCAATTTAAGAGATGAAGTTTATTGTCAAATTATGAAGCAATTAACGAATAATAGGATACAACTTAGTGAAGAAAGAGGGTGGGAGTTATTATGGCTTGCTACAGGTGTTATTGCATGTGGCCCCGTCTTACTAAAAGAACTAGTAGAATTCCTAAAGACAAGACCTCATCCAATAGCAAAGGAGTGCTTAAAACGTGTTTTTAAAACTCAGAAGAACGGATCGAGGCTTTATGCTCCATACGTAGTTGAAGTTGAAGCTATTCAACACAGGAGCATGCAAATTTATCACAAAGTCTATTTCCCTGATGATACTGATGAAGCATTTGAGGTAGATTCGTCCACAAAAGCGAGAGATCTTTGTGAACAGATTACTGGACGTCTTAACCTGAAGAATAGTGACGGCTTTAGTTTATTCGTCAAGATAGTCGACAAAGTTTTCTCCGTCCCCGATAATTACTACTTTTTCGATTTCGTGCATGAGCTTGTTGAATGGATGAAGCAGACTCGACCTACTCGAGGAGGTATGTATTCATTCAAAAATACTCTTGGCATTATTTAATTATTTTTCTAGGCTGACACATTTTTCTAGTATTTGTCTTTTCATTAAACATTTTCACTTATTTCAGCAACAAATGTACAAGTAAATTACCAGATATTCTTCATGAAAAAGCTGTGGATTAATACAGTTCCTGGAAAAGATAAAAATGCTGATAACATTTTCTACTTCCCGCAAGAACTACCGAAATATCTGCGAGGCTACCATAAGACATCCAAACAGGATCTTGTAGATTTGGCAGCTCTTGTATACAGATCCAGGTTTGGTAATGATCAGGCACTTTTACCACAAGTGACGCAAATTATTGAAGAGTTGATTCCCACAGATATGATCAGCATCCAATCAAAATCGCAGTGGAAATCATCTATTGGGGCCGCTTATCTTAAACATGGTGAGATGTCGGAAAGCGAAGCTAAAGAAAACTTCCTTAAGAAAATTTATCAATGGCCAACATTTGGTACAGCATTTTTCGAAGTGAAGCAGACTTCAGACCCGTCTTACCCCGAGATGGTGGTAATAGGCATAAATAGAAATGGAGTTAGTGTCATTCATCCGCAAAGTAGGGTATGTATATTTTTTTATTCTATTCTTATTATTGATTCACAATAGTCAATAAGTAGTAAGTTACTAATTTACTAGTAATAAACTAGTAAGTTTAGCGGAAACGGTGCAAAGAGTATAAGAACTATCTATAGATCCTTAGATGGGTGAACAATTTCGCGCTTAGGGCGGTTGGCGATTATTACATTCCTAAATAAAATATATTGACTAATCAATTATTATTTTGTTTTAGGAAATTTTAGTCACTCATCCATTCTCTCAGCTGTCCAACTGGTCCTCGGGAAATACTTTCTTCCACATGACAATGGGAAATTTTCTTCGTGGAACAAAAATTCTCTGTGAAACATCCTTAGGATATAAAATGGATGATCTCATATCGTCATATATAGCAGTGTTGCGGCAATCAATCAAACAAAGGCCAAGAAATGTACAAAATTAGATTATACAGTACAAAAAGAAGTAGAATGGAATCATGGTTCATGCGAAATAAATAAAGCATTGTAAATAATAATTATAAGTTTTATTTATGGACTAGCTGATCCCCGCGGTTTCACCCGCGTTAAAAAAGGAATACTTATCTAAACATAGGTAACACCCCGCGCTCCCGCGAGGGGACCCGATGACCCGCAAGCACGTGGCGCGCGCGCTGTTGCTATTTTCGAAAATTAACGTAGCCTATGTTACGCCTTAGACCTTCAGTTATCTGCCAGTGAAAGTCCCGTCAAAATCGGTTTAGTCGTTTAAAACAATTTTATTTATTTGTATAGATGTAGCGCGACTAAAAAAAACTCAATCTAGACCGCTCTCGCGCCCCCTTTCTTTTGATAGTCGATTAATTCGATTTTTTTTCGAACAATCGCACACTACTACCATAAGCTGTGGTACTAACACGCTTTCTCTTTTGTATGGTAGCACGGCAATTCGAATTCGTTGCTACTATTGGTAGTAAGAATAATAGTAGCACGGAGAATAAACGTTTTTTACCTGCAGTAAAAATTGTGTTGGGTTAAAAAGCAAAACGTCAAGGCCGTGTAAACTATAAAAAATGTATGGTTGTGGTATGTCAAATTGACAATGACAGTGATAGAAGAGAATGAACAGAATCAGATCAGATGACAGATCAGAATTATCAGAAATCAGTTTCAAAATTTAAAAGCCTTTCAAACTTTCAGGTTGAAAAGAAAATTTAGATCATAATAAATCTTTGTCGGTTGTTTTTATGAACTTGTCTGGTGAAGTCGGTTAAAAAATATCTGACTTTAATATTAGTTATCAACTGATTTTGTAAATCATTATATTATTAGGTATTTAAACTATTTAACTACTTACTCCAGTTTTAAAATGGAAATGGAATCAAAACTACCGCCTCTTGCGTTAGAAAATGGTCTAGATTTACGGTAAGTATCTTTTTATACCTCCTAGTTAAATCTCATATTAGAAAACAGATATTGATTCAATTTTATAAAGCTGTGTTTTCTCCTTCTCTCTTCACCTCGGAACATTAGCGCATTTTTCCACTGCTCCTCTACAGTCTAACCACATTAAACCCCCTCAACACTGCTCTGTTATGAGTTCATGATAATGGTCAGGTAATGACCACCAATACAGAACATCCTCTGTTTATTTTTCGAATACACATTATTTCGTACGGATTGTGCGATAACTTGAGCAACATCTTACCTGTAGTCATCATTATAGTTTAATAGATCAGATAGTACACAATCGACTTTCCTAATTTAAATAGACAAATATTTAGAGCCTACTAAAAAAAATTCTAATGCTAAAAACAGATGTTATATCCTAATCACCCTCAAGTCTAAAGTTATCATGAGTAAGATTATGCATGAGTAATACAATACAAGTCTTAGGACATTTGTCCACCGTCACCGTCACTAGACCAACACCGGGAGCGGGATCTTGAGGGATGTTCTAGCGGTCACACTGATCTACTCAAAATCTCAGGGTCTGGGATGACGGCTCATGGGTGCCGGACAAGCGAGTATAGTAAATGTATATACCCCTACTTGACGCTATCATCTCGTTCTCGGTGACGGCAATGGTGTACAAACACTCTTACCGTATGCTAATCATAGATGTCTTGAACCATGAGAACCT
>DWPV01005170.1:0-12735 GCA_018251915.1 Urbanus proteus proteus
GGTTTCATGTCAGCACCTTTGTATATTTACCCTCACATAATCATTTTTATAGCTCGACCATTTTAAAAATGGCGTCATTTTTTGTTAGAAATGATAGATCTCCCTACTTTATTTATCTGATCATCTTATTTCTCTATTTATCAAAATAAGTAAACACCAACTCGACGCTGGCGTTGCGTCCAGTTGGTGGCTGTTTCTTTCGTCAATTATCCACCTGTATCCACGTTGGACTTTTGGTGGGGCCCACATTAGAACCAACGTGTATAGTCAGCCTAGCAATAATAATGTAAATTGGCTATGTAAAGAAGGCTAACTGATCAATAACCAAAGATACAAACTTTAGATAATGCCCTTCGTGGTTCGACCCCAAAACTATTTCCGCCTAATAAAAACAGTATTAAGTGAAACTATTTTGGTTTAAACTTATACCAACGTTTTGTATTCATTTGATTAGATTTTTATATAACTTACAAGTAGCATACAAGCGTTCAGTCCAACTCCTTTTTTTAATATGAATATCATTGGTTCATCTGATGGTAAGTGGCCACTACAGCTTAGCCTTAGAACAACCATCAACAATCCCAGATAAGATTTGTTCTATCTTAGGTTTGGCAGACGTTACTACCCTTAAGGACTAAGTTGGAAAACCTCAGTAAAGTTACTCTCACCTATCGAACACAAACTTAGATTGAGTTCCCAAACGGGAACACAGCAGCTAAACATTGTTTATTAAGTAGAAATACGTGTATAGCGTCCTGGATACTACTGGAACCTGGAGTCCACTTCACAGCTCTCAGGACGACCACCGGGGGGTTTTAGTGCGGTAAAAATCCCACATAACCCGGCGTCGCTCCCAAGGCGTCGGGTATCTTTTAAAGGTTCCCCCTTAAAAAAAAAAGGTATAGCGGTAATGCCTCTAAAGTCGAACCACAATAGAGATGGTCGAACTGCTAAGTTCTTTCAAATAAATCGATTATCCATAATTACGAAAATCATACTATTCAATACGAAAATTCAATACAAAAATTATTATAGACATTAAACAATAATCAATCATACAATTTTATATCTTCCAATCCCGACTCGACCTTTGATCGGGGAATAAACAAAAGACACGCGATAAACGCTACCCCCAAAGATTTTTACAGGCTACCCCATTTAAACTTGCAGTTAAAACGTTTGAATTTAAACTCCTTACGTTACATAAGAAAAACTTGACAAGGGTTCTTGAAATAGAAACGTAAGCCTTACACGCAATCATTGTAAAAAGTAAAAAGTGGAATTTATAATTTTCATTTAAGTAGTTTTTGTTGTACTGTGACGGAAATACCGTGATATCTATAAAAGGGTTATAGAATTGTGATGTGAATGTATGTATTAATTTTGATAGAAACGAAAACGGCATGATTAGTTTTACAAAAAATCAATTTCCCTAATTAGGAATCGAACGAGTTTATTTTGAAAAATCATACTTTGTATTATTGCACTATTTGATAGTGTTGCTTTTCAGGATTCCATTCCGGAAACTAACTATACATATCAAGTTGAAGGAAAGGGATCAATTTTGAGAAAATTTTGCGCCTATTGCATACTTTTCAATCAATCACCCTTGTCAAATTTAACATATATTTTGTTAAATTTGACAAGGGTGTAATAAAGATGTTATATCTATCTTTTACTAACCCCTTAACTACACTGAAACAATGACCCATAAACAATTCTCAATATCATCTATCCTACTTTCCAGATCGCTCTATTGCTAGCCGGCATCATCGCCCTCAAGAAGATCATAGCGCAGAAGAACAGCGGTGGTGGTGGCGGTGGTCATGAAAGCCACGGATGGTCATCCGGTGGCAGCAGTGGTGGTTGGGACCGCAGATCATACAACGATGTCTCCGACTTAGCTTACAATGCCTATAAAAAAGACTAAAACAAATCTAGTAATAAGTGCCTTGAGAGATGCTAATTTATTTATTTATAACATGTAAAAATATTTATTATAAGCTTACTCTTATTAATAATAATCGTATAATAATAATTAAGTAAGATTAACGAATATAAATTATGTTATTGGAACGTGGTGTTCCACAAGGGGCGGTTTTAAGTTATGGTATCAAATGCTTTAGTTAATTCCAGTAGAAATACAAAATTGTATGCTATGTTTAATTTATTATATTTATCTACCAAACAAATTGTGATTGTAAACAGGTTATAAAGTTCTTCAAAAATGAAATGAAATGAAATGAAATGATAACAAAATATTTACAAAAGATTTTTTTCTATGTAATATTTCAGTATGACGTTTTAGTCACAGCCTAATCAAAATAAATTAAATATGCGATGTGAAATTTTTAAACGTCATAATTAGTTCTGGGAATATAGTACTGTTATATTTACGGCTTATTTCATATTTCGAGAGCTTGTATGCCAATTGAAATTAAATTCTAATATGATAAATCTTATGAATAATAATTGTTTTATACCTATTGTCTTCGTATTTAAAACAATTGTATTTGTTCTTTCTTTAATTTAATCATCAGTAACAAAATATTTGACGACCACTGTAGCCGGGTCCAAACCCCGGTCAGACAGATATCTGAATGATGAATTTAGGTTTCTGTTCTGGGTCTGAGTGTTAGTGTATTTGTTTTTGTGTCCATGGCACCCACGACACAGGAGGAAATCCTAATGTGGGACACTGAGTGTAGAAAATATTTCTAGACTATATTTCAAAATGATATTTGTCTAACGTTTTACTACATGACCTTTGTAATACATTACTGTGTTGATAAGCGGTCGTTGACTCCCCCTTCTAATACGTAAAGTTGTTAAATAATAAAATAATTACTGATAACTGTTGTTACATTACGTTTTACACAATTTTCAAAACTATTTTTATACAAATATTTAACCGTTTCAATGACTGTTATTTGTTCAAGTGTTTTAATTAGGTTAAGTACTTGTAATAATTTCTTGTTGAAATGTACTGATTTGAGTATTCGTTTTAGTCATGAAGGAAAGAGACAAGAAGAAGTGGCATAGGTGCCGATTAGAATGGAAACCCAAACAAACACATAGAAATCAGTACCTAATCGTATTCTTACCACTAAGAAATCTGTTTTTTACTGATTGTTTATTTTAAACAATGAACGAGGTACGTTTACATAGTCTTCCAAATAAATTACTACCCGCAAAACAAAATTTACATCTCAATGACTGGCAAGCACTGACGTTATGTATGCTAAGCTAACCATACTGGTATTCGCCTCAATTCGCCCATATGCCACTTCCTGTTTTTTCTTTGTTTCATGGTTTTAATATTAAGTCTTCCTATGTTGTTATTTATTTTAATACTAAATGTGTACTTATTATTGTACATATTGTCTCAGAGGGGACGGTTTAAAGTATTTTTTATAAAAATCTTTGTAATCTAGCAATAAGTGACGACTGTTTTGTATTATAACTATTTATTTTTATAACTTATTAAATAAACTTTGAATTGAATTGTTTTTAACTGTCGTGAATTATTATATCAAATACAGTAATATTTTGACTGAAGATTACATTAAAGTCGAAGATTGTGTATTTTTTCTCCCTTCCTCAATATAATTATATATATATTATTATTTTTAATATTGACTTCAATGATGTAATTTTCACAGTAATGTGATGTAACTATTGGGTAACTTATGAAGTAGAATTAGAGTATTGCATTCGTTACAGAATTGATTACTCTTAATTATAGTCAACAATGGTATCAATAAGAATTCTGTAAATATTTATGATTATTCATGCGTAATACAATTGATTCTGGATGAGGTCTAATTTACGAATTTATAAAGAGTAAATTTTTCAACTGTGCGTGGATGGCGACATTTAAAATATATTTTACTTCTTTAAAGGCTTGGTAAGAGAAATTATGAACAATTTTAATTTGCAGACTTTCATCCTTATAAGCAACACTATCAGGTGGCGAAATAATATCGGTTGAAATGTTTTTATGAATTTCGACTTCGAAGTTCGACCGGCTGGGAAAATAAGTTTTAGTTTTTAGCAAAATAGACCTTGTAAGTCCATTCAGAATTCGCCATTCAATATAATTATCGGATTTCTCCATCCACGCACACTTTAAAAATTCACCTTGTATAAATTCTTAATTTAGATCTAATTCGGAATATTTAATTTTGTAACGCATGCTAGTACATAATTATTGTTGACACCCTATATATCTGCAGTTTATGAATTCTGCTAGACGTACATGCTCTTTAAAAACCTTGCCTTGACCTCCAGACTTTACATCAAGATCTTCCATAATAACTCTAAAATTGGTTTAATTCCCCAGAGTGCAATTTACCTCGAATAGCGTAAAAATGTACATACATAGAGGACTGATAGTGTCTTCTAATAACTGACTATTATAATTTAATGACTTGCTTTCAACTTAAGTTATGTAATTTGATTGGTATTGTCTATAAAATAAAATTTCGTAAAGCATCTGTAGGTTTTTACTAGAATAGCTTTCTATAGGTAGCTATACATTCGTCTTTTAAAAAAACTTGTTCAAGTAACTCTTTCACATTGATATTTTTTATTATATATAAGCCTACCGATAAGGCAGACGGGCTACCTGATGGAAAGTAGTCACCGTCGCCTATGGACCCAACCCCAGATAAGAACAGAGTCTTACCTGAGATTGGCCACAAATGCGTTGCTACTTTTGAAGACTAAGTTGGAACGCCTCGGATAAGTACGAGTATATCTTAAATAAATAAATAAATAAATAAGCCTTTACAATTGAGTTAAAGGATATCCCTTAATTCAGTATGCCTCTTGGCAAAGGCCTCCTCCAACATTTTCCACTGTTGTCTATCTCTAGCAACTAAACTATTCTCTAGCAATTTAATTATTTAATAAATAATAATGTATGTCAGTTGTAAGTAAGTATGTCAGTTGTCTTCCTAATAATATAATTTTAGGTAGGTATGTGATAAAAATAAAATACATAAATTAAACATCATAGGAAACAACAAAAACAGGTACTTAACTAAGATTTTATTCAAAGGCATTTCGCATGCAAATCACGTTTCCGTACATAATACGAGGGAGGTTGGGGGCAGTGAATTATCATCGCGAAATGGACAGAGGTGTTAACCTGAATCACCCTGCGACCCATGACCCTTCCATTCGATTTCACGGGTAAATAGTGTAATAACAATTTTGGTCCCAATTTACAGTTAAACTCTATTGTTATAAGGATTTATGAATCGCAGAAAGATGTAGGCATGTCTCAGGTTTATTGATCATTTGATATTTTAAGTTATATAATAGTTAGGTATATCAGGTTAATGTATGAGTTAAATTAAAACAGGTCATGTTACGTATGCCTTTATAAAGGTATTGTTTGCAATTGATAGAACTGTTAGTCGTTCAACCTATTTTCTTTTGTGTGTCAGACTAAATTATGCAAGACGTTCGAACTTTCTCTTTAGGGGTGATAAAGCTTTTGTGTTCAACTTCATGTAGAAATTCAGTTTTATTTCAAGTTAGGGTGGATTTGCATACTCATTACCTAGTTTTAGTGTAGAAAATAAATAAAAAATTGGTACCTAAACATAGAGATCGAATTTGACGAATTGTACAAAAAGGCGGCTGAAACCCAAGCACGTTTTACAGCGAATTAAGGCCTTTTCGAGCAAAATAATTTAAGAATTGTTTGGGTCGCGCGCGCAACAAGTGCGGCGCAGGTGGGGAGAGAGGGGCGCGTTCATTGATCAGCCGACGCCTGTTGCTCGGCCGGGGACCCCCGCCTCCCCTTTGTTCTTATGCATACACTCGAAACGACGAGCGTCATCAACTTGACGTATGAAAATTACTTAATTTACATTTATGCGTATAGGATACAGGATAATCGACGATCCCCTTTTGCTACACGCACGGTACGCGAGCTTGTAGAATGGAAACATTTTAACGTGATTGTAGCAATTACGACCCGAATGATCGTCCGTTAATAGGTACTTTAAATTATGGGTCTTTAATGTGTACGTTACCTTTGCCACTTTACTGCCACTAAAATTACAATTTGTTAAGTAAATTGTTGTCAATTTGATTACATAAACTTCTATGTCTGACTTCTGCTAGGTATTCAGCGTTTGTATGATAAATACCTATTAGTACGTACCTACTTTATATGTCAACATCAACTGGGTTTGTTGATGGCAGCCTTAAGTGGTTACTGCAGCCCATCGTCGTATATAATAAAGTCGATTGCATGTTTTTTAGGAGATCTCTCGAAGAAAATTTTATAGCGGTTCTTTTAAGACAGAACAAAGCAGTAAAAAAATAGATGTGACCCTTATGCCGCAACAGATCAAAACGAAAAAAATGTCTATATATTGCATAGTTGTATTGTATTGTATTTAGTTGTTATACTATGATATAGTAGTCTGTTTTTGTAAGAGATTATGTACATAAGTAAAAATAGCTAGACCAAAAATTATTCCTCGTTATCAGATAAAATCAACAGAATCTTCAAATTTCCGCGCACATTAAACTTACATTAGTACCGTAATATTTTCTATCGCACATAGTTTATATTTAATGTACCCTGATGCGATTTAAAGATGTAGATAAATTTAAAATTAACAAGTTTATATTAAGGATTGCCATTTAGAACAAAACTGTAAACATAGGTGCATAAAAATACATACATCCGAATACAGTATCCTCCTTTTTGAAGTCGGTAAAAAGTACGAGTACATAGCCACTGATCAGTAGGTAGGTATTATACCTACCTATAATTGCAGAAGCAAGGGTGTATGCAGTTCACCTATTATCTAAATGATCACTACAACAGCACATCTAAAACCATCCCTTAATAATTCAAAGCCCCACGTGAAATACATCAATATAAGATGTCAAATTTTACTAACAGTATTTTATTATAAAAAAGGAGTTAAAGAGTAATGCAACAGTTTAAAGTCTTTAAACCAACCAACGCCAGCATTTACAATTGTTCATATAAGACAAAATAGGCGCTGGCACCAACGGAGTCGAAAGACTTCTTTTACCTTTAAGTAGTGTCTCTACATTATAACACACTTCTGGTTGAAGTCATAAATCAAAAAATATTTTATTTTGTCTACACAAAAATACAAAATATTCAGTAATTGAAGCCCCCCTTTGAGCGTCAACAGTTCGTGTTGGAAAGCGCCGCTCTTCCATAACATGACATTTTATATTAGTAGAAGTGAAGTGTCTGATAATGTAGACAAAAGAATAAATAAACACGGTTATGGCGCCACCGGAATACAACAAAGAGTTCTATCGCTTTATCTTTTTAAAACTTTGCTAGAAATAACCGAACAAACAACTAAATGCATTATTATTTAGTCCACATTATAGCAGTTTTGTTATTCACGCCTGGCGCTCGCGATAACAGTGCTAGCAAACAAAGTTCCCTTCATATTGCATGCAAGTCGCATGCTTATTATGCTAACTCGATTATTATTCTGCAGGAAAATCCTTATGAAAGGTTTTGGAGAAAATTGTTACAAGAAAATATTTTTATTTGTTTCGTATACAGGTATTAAGTGCCTCGTTAATTATTTTTAATGAACGTTTTGGGACGTCCGCCATATTGAACTGGGAATGACGTCATTAAGCTACTTATGAAATATCATCCAAATGAAATGTTTCATTGCAAGGTTTGTCTCCAGGAACTAACAAGGGAAGTTATTTAACTTCTCTGTTGGTTAAGTTAGTTAGAAAGTTAGTTAAGTTACTTAGTTCATTAGAAATACCTGTAAAAGTTAATGTAGCTTTTAATTAAACACTTTATAAAGACACTCCTTTAGAGACGTCCTTAGAGACAATGTCCCTCGATCAACTACTTTTGAAGTTAATTAATAGAATGTAATTAGCTCACCCACATATAAATGTGTAAGAGTAAGTAATTGTAAAACCCAGCTGCTTACGTCTGCTATTCATCTCACAAGTTATACTAAAAAAACTGCTTATCTTGTAACAGGGCGTGCAAAAGGCTTCCAATTAGTACCTTAGTGGTTTACGCAACAGAAGTGCTTGGTTGTGGCTAGACGTAACAGAATTAAGGGGCAGCGTTTAAGGGCCAGTTGTTGTTAGCGTTGCTTGTCTATCATATTCTTTCTTAATTATAACACGGTAAAATTCTCAAGATGATTTTTTTACAAAAATATTTTAAGTTTTAAGTGGCAGCTTCGAGGGTCAGTTGTCATTAGTATTGATTGTCTATCATATTCGTTCCTAATTATGAGTGATAATGATGACATTTTTACAAAAGTATGTTATAGTGTGTGAGTACATATTAATGTGTGTGTGTACATAGTATTTTTACGGATATGTAATTTACAGAATTAAATTGTTTTTTACAGCATCTGGTTTTGTTACTACTTAAGATTAACGCAACGTTGAACTAGAATGCAGACACCAAAATTTGACAAAAAGAGTTTTGCAATAATTTAAAACAAAGCTTTTGTACAGTAAAACACAGGAATATTTATGAATGGCGATACACACATGTATTTTGGATGGACTAATTATTTACAAACCCTTCCAAGAGCTTTCGAGAAGTACTTAAAAATTCTTAACAGGCCACAGAAATCTTGAGGGATCCTTGTCGTGTTGTCCCGAAAAAAATACGTTCGCTTTTCATAAATAATATACAACATTTGCGATGAAAACACAATTGGTTCTTGTACAAAAATATTTCTTTGTTTGATTTGGAAAGTACGCATACCTGTGCAGTTTGTAGACATCATAAGTTATGTAAGTTAAGCAAGATATGGTGCATTCGGCTGTCGTATACTGACCATTATTAGATGAACTTTAAGTCATCGTTGATAGTTACGCTACACTAACCCGTACTTAACGTATCCATTTTAGACGACGCTCCATAGTAGAGTATCCTTCCGTCTTTCCCTAGTAGTAGGGAGTGAGTAATGGACCATAGAAGAAATTCGCGCGGAGCATAATTACCTAGAAATAAATCTAGCAGATATTCACGAAAACAATGAAAACAAAACTCAGTCGATCGTGTTAACTGAGAGAATTGGGTGCTACGGTTTGCTACGAACCGCTACGGCGCGTCACGTTTGACGAGACCGCATCAAAATTCATAACTCGATGGTCGGTGACCTGTGAATTTGTGTAAACTCTTGTTTGTGCTGCAAAATTGCAATCATGTGGGTAGATTGGATTCAATGCACCGTATAACAACTTTACGCTGTTGAAATATTAAAGTTCACAGTAGTTTCACTGTTCACGCTCTATTATGATTGTATTCACTTACAAATGTAAACCGAGGAATATTATCGTGATGGACGACGGATATTTTTATATCAAATTGGATGGTTTTTTATTTTTTTATATGATTGAAGTAGCAAACAAGAATGCAGTCCACCTGATAGTGGCAACTGCCACCCATGGACAATGGTATATTTGGAATAAGAATTTAGATCCAGTTGAAAGGTAAGGATAAGTATTTGGTTATTTATACGACAGAGGTGCTTGAGGCGTTCCAATCATCTTTATTCCTCAGGGATGACAACGTGTCTGTGGCCGACTTCAAGTAGAAATCGTTCATGGACGGCAGTGGCTACTTCACATCATTCTGTTCATTGTTAATTATGATGTAGAATTGTCTTTCTTTAAAACTAGAAATAGAAAAAATGTGGCGGTTATAAATACTGTTACGAAAAGATAGATAATTATATATTACTTTTAAAATGATAATAGTATACCAATCATCTATTTATTAGGTATTATGATACTGGTTCTATGAGTAGGTATAAATACCTACGTTTCATGTGCTCATAAGGTCACAGTATGGAGTTCAAAATAGAATATGCAAGTTAAGTACTTACGACTTAAAACTAATTTAACTTGCATAGACCTAACAATAAAGGGAATAGATGATAAGAAATTAATGGAAGTGTAATAGCTCGTTGAAAATTTGGTTCGTTGCAACTGTGCAACTTGGCCGATTCTCTCAGTTTGTGGGGATACCTAATTAGCTCCAGTTGGCTTAGTTAAGGCAAAACTTCAGCTCGGGCTAGGAAGATCGGACAATAGCTAATATCTATTCAATTTGAGAGAAATATCACTGCTAACTCGGACCAGAATTTCAATATTAGTGCCTTGGACTACTAACTACCGCTCGGTTCTCTTCAGTTGATTAATACTGTTAAAATATTATTTTACGATTTTATGTTATTTAAGTGATTTATTGCGTAAACTTAAGAAGTAATATTTTATTTACTGTTTAATTGTACGTAAATCATTTTAATTATTTTGTAAATTGGTGTATAGCAAAAAAGAGATATTATATTTTTAATTAGGTATTAGGTACTAATAGACTTTAATCATATAAGTCGAACAAATGTGGAAATTATTTTTATACTGATTTCCAAAAAACGTTATTCTCACTGAAGCAACTCAATCAAATTAACATTTGATTGAAGAATTACGAGTTCGTGTTATCCAAGGTTTTGAGACATAATTAAAAATGCATGCTCATCGAATCCATCCGACATGAAACCGATTTCTTCACCATTTTACGTGAAACGTTTTTACATCGACTACCTGTTAAGAGATTGTGCTATAGACTAATATTCCTTAGAGACGGCATTTTGCAAAGTGCATTAATATTATTACAGCGTGGCGTGGCGCGCGTAAAGTTACATCATTGAGTGCTCATAACTTTCGTAGGGTCTGCACGTGATCAGATTGTTTTATATATAGATCGTAGCTATGAAGTAATGTTTAAGTAGTAAGATTTGTTGAAAATAGGCGTTCTGTAAGAAAAACTTCTCGAAAAAGTCGTTTTTCAATTTGTCGAATCTTCCTCTGTTATAAGTTTTGACTTACCAGCTTGTTATTATGTTGGTATATAAAGCAAAATCAAAGGCATATAGTAAGAGAAGTAAGAGGCACATTGATATTGCGCGAAAAGACAATGGTATTTCTATAGATTTATATAGCTATGGTTTGCGTCACTTCAACATTTCCTTATTCGAATGACGATTTATTTTTCAGTAATCAGACAATCCTGTTCGTGGGTTTGACAGCACATCTTTCTCACACGAGTTTAAGGGGATCTCGCGTAATGTGTCTACTCAGGATTTTTGAAGAATAAATTAGATTAAAATAAAACGAAAGCTGCATGAAAAACTTGTACATAACTTGTAGCCGTTGTAGTAAACGTTATTATCGTAATAGTCTCATAGTTATTAGTGATCCTAATCTACCGGTATTTTAGTGAAAAAAATAATTTATACTATTAAAACTATTCTTAAAGAGCAAATTAGACGTTTTCATATCAAAAGGCTAGCGTGGGTTTTGGAGAAACATTCCTCCTACAGCGTGGGCAGCTTGTGCCATTTTCGTTATTTTAACAATAAATAATCAAAACGAATTGAACTATATAACATAACGTTTGAAAAATATAACTGAGAGTTCAATAAATGTTGTTTTATCTCAGACTTTATTTTTCTTATGTGTTATGTGAAGACAGTTATCATAATATGTACTGTAACCAAAGATATTAATGACTATTCAATCTATACAATATATAATATTATTGATTATTACAAACGTTAATATTAATAATTACAAATCGACTCTATGCTTATTAAAATAAGTAATAATTTATTCTACAATAAATTTATTTCGATAACTTATTAATGGAAAACGAAAAGAGAAATTAAAAATACTTTTCTAACTTCGAGTCTACAGGTTATAAGAAGAAACATGGCATCTTAAAATGGGGAGAACAGGGGCACGTAGAAACATAAAGTGTGTGAGTAAAGGTAAAGCGGGTAATGCATAAATTGAAACCTTTGGAACAAAGAGCTCAAAATACTACGAAACGATCACTTATTCTGAGCGTTTATTCTTTCGATTTCTTGTTTTCTTTATCTCTAAATCGTTAACGGAAAGGTTTGTGTGTTCAAAGCGCGGCATGAGATAGGTAATGGGTAATAACATTCGGAACAAAGGTCACAAATTACAATGTAATGATTATGTAAATTAGGACATAAACGTAGTAACAGTACTGTTTAAACGTTGAATTTTGCATTTAATTTCTGAGTTTCAATTTGTTATCAAAGAATTTAGTATTATCAACGAATACAAATAGAGCGTACTAAATCAATGTTTAATAATTTTATCAGTACATAATAAGTATTTGATATAAACCTGATTCTGAGCATCGAACGCAAAATACTGCGCAACGATCATTCGCATTGTTCCCGCGTTTACTCGTTGACTTTTTTGTTCTTTCTTTGTTCCTCGCAAGCGCTTGTGTGTTCGAAGTGCGAAATGGGGCAGATAATGCGTGAAATGAACCTCATTCAGAACAAAGGGCGCAAAATATTGTGAAGCGGCCGCTCGTATTGCTCCGTACACTTCTTGGCTTGTTAATTTTATGTTATACCTTGGTTTACGCGTAGGTGAATGTGGGAATCTATAGTTCTTAAAATATTATTATGTGTTCTTCTTCTAAAGAGTACATTACCTATTATTTATTAATACTAAAACTTTTAAATACATTCAAAGCATACAGACAATGTATTCTATACTATTTTTTTATAACATGTAAGTAGCAAACGAGTTTGCAGTCCATCTGATGGTAAGTGGCCACTGCCGCCCATGGACATTTGTAATCAACCCCAGATATGATTACGGTCATACCTGGGGTTG
>DWPV01005171.1:0-12734 GCA_018251915.1 Urbanus proteus proteus
AATATTTAAACTTTGATGATGATTTTTGTCGTAAATAGAGAAATTCACAAAGATTTAATTAAATCACAAATGTATCACGATATAACGAACAGTTTGAGCTATTTTCCTAAAACTTGTCAAATACCCTATTGTCGCTGACGACAGTCGGTGACGATCGGCGGCAGGTCGCGACAGTAGGCGACCGTTGGCACTAATGTTGCCGGCTGTAGTTGCCTGTCGTTAGCGATGCGCAACCGTTGTTTGCGGTCATTGAAGTGAACTGTCGCATATTAGAGCCCTTCGGACTATTTATTCTGTCTGTCAAGTTCCTGTCACACCGTGTTGCAACTTAGTTTAATTATTATAGTAGTTTGCGCTTGCAGAAGTTTATTTCTCAACAACAAATAAGCAACTTGTCATCAATTTATCAATTTATATGATAAATATGTATCTAAATCTGTCTGGTCATGACATAAGAATATAATTTTCTTGATAAAACGCCGTAAAGTCTTAATAACTGTAAATCCGCGATCATTTGTTATTATTTCAAGCTTTTGTTTCCAAGATTATTTTTAACAACTTTTTTAAAGCTTCTCATATAAGCATAGTTCACTTCGTCATACAGCGTCATAATAATTATTTTGAAACTTTTGATTTTATTTATTCTAGTGCTGACTTGAAAACATTTAAACAAATGTCATAATTATTCCCGTAGACCATAGTTATTTGTAGACTGTATTATCTGTATGTTTTTGCATAAATCTGTACCTTAACATTGTAATGCAAATCCTTAACATCCGCTCTATCATTACCGAATGATAGTAGGTACCTACCTACTTGTGCAATAAAGAATATTGTATTGTATTGTAATGAGGGTGACGTCATTTTACTGTGTACACGCTTTGGACCATACACGAGTTTGTTAAATTGATTTGTAAGAAGTAATTAGGTACCTATATACGGTCACCAAACAATATTTTTTTATATAAGTATGTATATAAAAATAATATATGTATGTATTGAATAAACAATATATGAAAAGTAAGATCTTAGGTCATTGTCTACCATGCTTGCCAAATACGACTTTTTACCCTAAATTTATAAAGATTTTTTAAAGTAAACATTTTCTGTAATATGTGTGTGTACATAGATTTATTATCTAAGTTACTTTTACTTGTAACCAATATAATTAACTTCAGTGATAAAACAAAGTTCAAACACCCGGGTACTTATATTTTAATAGCAGTGTTTCATACTTCACTAGATTTCAAAGGACGCCGTTAATAAAATAAGCGTCTAGGTGAACTGCACTAGAGCAGCGGTTCTAAAACCTATAAACCTACGTCCCCCAAGAGGTACACGCACAAAAAGCAATTCTTGTATTATGTATTTGTCCTATGTAATTTTGTCTTAGATGGGCGTGTTATGTATCGCAAATTGAGAAGCTTCTATCTTAGGGGTACCTATCTTTGGTTAATTCAATCTCAGGTAGTTGTAATAAATTTCTACACACAGCCAAAAGAAATTGACCACCAGTGACAAAATTTAATATTAGAACATCCCATTACAATGATTTCGGAGAGTGAACTATCATGCGAGTTAGCTAAGCAACCGCCAATACATAAATAACGTCGCGTACATTCTACACAATATGTGAAAACCCCAGGGGTTACGCGCAACCTACTTTGAGAATCCCTGCCCTAAAGGTTCAAGACGTCAAAAATAATAAATTCATGAATTGGTGAACAAATTGATCACTTAGGTTCGCCGCAGCGCCAATTAAATTGGCGGAGTCCACGACCCCGAGATTTATTCAGTCTGCAGAAAATCAGATGTGATTTGCATTCAATGACATTTTAATCAATTCGTTAGCGTTTTTATTCAGTTTTGATGTTGTAATCGCTGGTTTATTTAGTGGTAAGATGTCTTTTTGCATGCGTTCACATAACGTTACACGAAAAGGAATGAAAAAGAATAAAAAAAACATTACCCAATAGGTAGGTACCTATTTTTTTTATAAGATAATCTGTATTTTATGAAGTAAAAAAATCACTCGTTAATAAATCTTAGAATTTTTAAATAATTATCGTCGCTCATTCTTATTTGGATTATTTAAGGCTCACCGACGCAGAAAACACAATAAAAATTATAAAAACAAAATATAGTGTAAAATATATCGTGTCCCCACAATTAAAGGTAAGCACAGCACACATAATGAGTAGACGCCCCAAACATAATATACAGTATACCTAAAATTATAATTTATAAATTAGAAATATATTATCACAAATAATAAATATATAATGAATTCCAATCTGGATGAGTCATACTTAAGGATGGCAACAGACGCATTGATACCTCTAGCATGGAATGACCATGATAGTGGGTATGCCTATTGCCTAATTCACGTTACCCTTCAAATCAGAACACAGTTACGCATAACAATTTTCTTACAAGGCAGAAATAGGAGCGGTGCATTTCCTGTAGTTAAAGATTATACTTTACTAGCTTTTGCCCGCGGCTTCTCACGCATTAAATTACTTATAAACCTTCCTCAAGAGGAAACGGTTTTTGTAATAGGTAGAGTGATTCAAGAATCACGCTGCCTATTACAAAAACAGTAAAAAAATCGTTGCGTTGTTTAAAGATCTAAACATACATAGGCACGGATAGCGGAAAGCGACTTTGTTTTATACTATGTAAGTATGTACTGATGAAATTCAAAAGTTTTTGTAAATTGCTTCTCATAAATATTTTTACAGCAAAGTAGTCAATATTTTGCATTTTTTTTGTTTAATTAGTTTTTAATTTTGTTTTATGTTAATAATATGATTTTGTATCTCTCTAGGTTCGTATTTTATTAAGTTTCTATCTAGATTTTTTCATAAACGGGGAACAGAGGTCCGGTTTCTCAGAGCAATTATAGGAGTTAATACAACTGGTTTAATCAACAGCAATAAATATATTTTATTTTCTTTATCCCAACATCTAGGAATCGTGTTTATAATTTATGCAATTAACTTGTCCTTATCTAATATCTATATTTAACGTAACTATCTGACTGATATTTTTTTCCTTAGATATATAATTGACGACCCGGATGGCACAATAGTTAACACGCCGGACCGCCAATCCGAGGGTCCTGGGTTCGATTCCCAGCGAGGCGAAAATTTGAATGATGAGTTTAAATTTCCGTTCTTGGTCTGGGTGTGTGTCCTTGTCTTGTGTGTTGTCCATGGCACCCACCACACAGGAGAAAATCCTACTGTGGGGCTATGAGTGTGAAGAGTTATTTTTTTATTTATAATTATGGGTAACGTACATGCATTTCTGTTAGTATTGAATACTTTTTGTACTTACTCAACCAGTTTGCTATTTAAATCAAAACAGTCCATGGTAATCTGTAATCAACCTCAGATAAGATCACAGTCCTACTTGAGGTCGGCCACAAATGTGTTGCTACCCACGAGGACCAGGTTGGAACGCCTCGTATCTTGCCGCAACCCTTTTTTATGTCCCTCTGCTGGGCACTGGTCTTCTCCCACAAATGAGAGAAGCTTGGAGCGTACTCCACCACGCTGCTCCAATACGGTATAGTGGCCAACTCGTGTCGAATGTTTTCAAACCGCCCACAAGGCCTCCGACAAGGTTTAACGACCGCTATCCAACGATAACAGCCAGGACCGACAGCTTACCCGTACCCTCCGAAGCACGGAAAAGCGATGAATTTTTTGCCACTAGCGGTCACCCATCCATATACCGACCGCGCCCGACGTTGCTTAATTTTGTAGATCGGTTAATATCTTCGCAATACACGGGGCTATGCGCGGTTCTTTATAGAATAGTGCTACAGGCTTCAAATCTAGCAATATAAAAAAGATAAGTATGAAATATGAGTTTAACGTTCCATATAGCTGTTTATTTTGCATAGCAATATGAGTCTGATAAGCCATCCTTAGCCTTTTACGACTCTTATTTCTATGATTTACTACGAAAACATGACCCGTAATTACGTCAATTGATAGATAACCACAGAATCCACATTAAATAGAAATGGCAGTGCCATAGATTTGGTGAATTTTTTCCATTTTATTTTTTGACGTCGAGTATAATCTGATTACGCTCAGTTGTATGCCCAGTAGTAGGATATGAAAAAACTATACTACACTTTCTACACTCATAGCCCTACACTAGGACTTCCCTGTGTCATAGGTGCCTTAGACACACAAAGACGAATACACAATCACCCAGACCCAGAACAGAAATCTGAATTCATCATTCATATATCTGTTGGGCCGTAGATTCGGCACATGCCCAACAGTAGGACCTAAAAAAGGTTGCAGCTAGACATTATTGTACGTCCTTTATGTCCTGCGTTTTCTGGTTGAGTTATTTGCAATGACGATACAGGCATTAAATTGGCTCAATTGAAAAAGTACGTCTTTTCCTTTCAGCTAAGCGAACCCTTTATTGAATGCAATTTGCTCTCAGTTCGTAGTGTGTAATGTAACGATGGAATATTGTTTTGTAATATTCGGAAGTACATACTTCCGAATATTACAAAACAATATTCTCACAAGACCACATGGTCTTCTATACAAATTATTTTAATACAAATTAATAGACTACATTGATTGATTATCTCCAATTACGGTCGTAATATAGTTTTTATTACCATCACTTTGTAAGTTTTATTTGTATCGTTCGGTTCCTTATTTCTATAATATTTGATTATTCACATATCATCAATATTTATTAATTAATATTTCAAACAAATAAACCAATAGGTAGGTATAAATAAAAGAGAGTTAGGTACCTACCTTGTTAAATAAATGAAGTATGTCTACTACATATTCAAAAACATTTATAAATTTGTAATAGTATAATTATTATTATAATCGGTATAAACAAATAACAGTATAGGTACATACAAACTGTCTCACATTAAAACAACAAACCATAATTATGTCAACAAAACAAAGTAATTAACTTGTGTGCACGCACAATTAATTGTTAAGGTAAAGTCATGTGTTAAATATCTCGTACAATGACTCACTTACTACATAATTAAACAATTATCTTCACAGTATGAAAATAACAACATTGTAAATTAGACATGCCTCACTCTTAAAATCGAGTCTTATCTATGTATTATATGGGTTAGGATTGTATCAGATTGTTTAAATTAACCGCTATTAAATATGTATTCAAATATCTACGCAGCTGCGTAGAATTCCTAGGACTAATTTCACTACTAGAGCTAAATCCGATTAGTTGTGCATAATATTACAATGAAGCTATTCTTCGGAATTTGTGAACGACGCATATAATATTATTTTATGCCTGCATGCTTAATTATACTAATTTGCAATTACTAGAATAAATAATAGTGACTTAAATATACCTACTCTTATATTGAAAAAGGTTTTTCGTTCGTCCTGCTTTGAGAACGGAAAACTGAATACTGAATGAATTTTATCGTGATGACAAATGATAAAATTCATACTTTATCTGATCACAAGAGACAATTTATTAATGCAATAAAATGAAAAAAAAAACATAAGTGTTAAAAGGTATGCAGGTATGTAAAGAGTTAACAACCCAAACGGTTAAATGGATTAAATTGATTTCGTTGGAACGTTCACTTTCGCCTGAATATTTTACGGGAGCGATAGACAGAAAAATCGAGTACCTATCAAGGTAGATAGGTACTCGATATCTGCTTAAAAAAGATTCGAATCTGTAGTTGTAAGCGCGCAGACGCCTCTTCTATAAAATATTTTATTTACTGAACACGTACGTTAAAAGTATTACATTACATACTGTTGCAAAAATGTTGACCCAAAACAAAGTAAGAGCACGTGAGTAGAGAGAGTGACTTTCTAAAGTCTAAAGTGGTCTAAACTAAATCTAATTGTACAAAAATATGAAAGTGTATCTTCATTAGCGCTTAATTTAGAGATAGTTAATGACGTATGGACGAGATGAAAGGTAAATATGTTTTGGCAAAAGAACCGTACGTTGTGCCCCGGCCAGGTGGACTGATAATCTGAAGACAGCGAGATTCAGAAGGCACAGGACCGGTTGGCGTGGCGCCAATTGGAGGCCTATGTCCAGCAGAGGACCTCAAAGGACTGATGTATGGATGGAATGACGTATGACGAATTTTACTGTTTAATTTTATAGGCAGTTTGTACGTATTAAATATTTTTAATTAAGTCCAAAAATTATAGTGTTGGTAAATTCCGTATATTATTATATTAATAGATTAGGTTATAAAGGAACTTTCAGAAGGTCTACCATTTGAAATTCACGAAGGTACTTATGCTTTTTTCTAGAATTTTCGGTGTATTTGAAATTAATATTTAATTATTCTTATAAATAAATACGACTGCTTTTTCTACCGAGTTTGTTAAGGAAAGAATTTTATTAATTGATTGTGTGTGACGTATGTTTCATAAATGGAATAACAGATGGCGTTGTAGGTACATTAAACTTATAATATTCTTAAGCTTTTTATATCGAAATTTATTGTGCGCGCAGAATGTTACATAGAATTTTCGTAACCTCGTTATAGTATTAATCTTACTCTATAAGTTCCCGAAGGTATCGTTTAGTTTCCAGTACCTTATAAACTACATTACTGTAAGTTAGCCGTCCGCACGAACGCCGGCGGAATAGCAATGAGTTCGGGAATTCTCTGGAATATACAGGAGCGGCTTTCTTTCCGTTTCATTTGCCCTATTTAATTTGGAAACAAAGCTCCAATTAGGTACATTATTCAATTAAGTACAAAAATACTTTCGATTGTTTGTGATTAAGGATTCCAAATAAGGTTAGGTTCCTAAAATAACTAATTGTGGCAATACCCTTTACCTCATATCCAGGAGAATTGTCATTTTCCTGTCCTGTTATTGTGGGTTCACAAATATGTAATTACAGCAACAAAAGTAAATAATACAAATAATTAAAATTCGCAAAAGATTAATTGTGCTCTGATTCGCATGTGATTAATATTTTATTTAAATCTGATGATTACGGCTGTAATCTTAATGAGTTATTGTATTTTATTATATAAGATAATATAATGTATTATATGGTACCTATTTTATTCTTGTGACCTACTGATACTGATAAACATCAACTTCCTAACGCTCATTTCAAAATAACGGAAGAAACCGATTTCTTCCGTTAGTTTGAAATGAGCGTTAGGTTAGGTTAGATATCATACCGATATGGTGGTCTTTTTTGCCAACCACCTGATTTCCCTAAAAAATTCGGTATAGACAGGAGCCGATCTCACATGCATTACCACTTCTGAGGATTGAGAAGGTCGCCTTATATATAATTCAGCCGGGATCTACACACTTCCACCACAACCAGAGAACGTTTTGCTTTACTCCAGAAAGAAGTGTGACGATGATGGCTCCCCAGTCATAGTCAGTGGTTTTACCACCTATCGCTACTAGAATTCAATCATTAATTTAGTTACCTCTCTCATCATGTCAGGATCGAAGACGTACAGCACTGGCCGTTTCCGCGAGGCTTTGGCCAATCGCACCAGGTCACCATACTTGTCGCGGAGACCTTCCAGTAGACCAAGGCCTACGGTGTGGTGGAAGCAACCTGCGAAAGAGATCATCCTAATTATTATAAATGGGAATGTCCGTTCATTTACTTTGTTTATTTGTTTGTAACGCCTTCACGCTTTAACTACTCAACCGATCGTTATGAAATTTTGCACACACATAGTAAGCGGTCCGGAAAGGACAAAGAGTATGTTTCATCCCGAAAAAACGTACTACTCCCGAGTGATAGAAAATTAACTTTTATACCTACATTGTACCTACTTTTATACCTACGGTCTCTTTGTGCGAATATATACATGCGCGCGAGTGAAGTGCGGGTAAATACTAGTTTATTATGAATTGGATAGTATTTTTTAGAGTTCTGCACAGTTGGTTATGCATAAATCACGGTTCCACATAGTAATACAAGGTAGGAGTAATTAAAACACGAGTCGGATGTCATCAGTTAACCTTCATGATAACTGGCGTAAAAGTTTCTGGGTTTTAAGGAAATAAGTCAGGAAAAAAATTAAATGTGTATAGTATTAAATTTTTATCAATTGGAATCCATGAATTAAAATATTAATAATGACACACTAAAATTATTAATAAATGAAATGAAATCAATGAGTAACATTATTAGCAAAATAATAATAAACAAATTGGCAAGACATGATACTTGTAACATTACTTTAATGCAATTGAATGCAGGTATGCATGCAACCTGGTTTATATAGGTTTTTGTCACTGTATGTATTGCACTGTTACAAATGCAAAAATGTCTCTAAAGTGATTTGACTTTAGTTAAGTCGTTAGTTTAATGAGTTGAACAAAGTCGTAGAAAATTGTATAATCAGTCGGCAAAAACTATAATGATATGTGTTTGTGTACCATTTTTTTTGTCTTCAATTCTCAAAAGTATTTTGAAATTAAATCAACAAAAATACTATTTTTCTCCCAAAAACAAGTTAGCCATTGTTTAACAAGAACATAATTATCATCTCTTCTTCCCAGGTACAACAAGGTGATATTCCCGATAGCGCTCTGCCTGCAGACTGTGTTCAACTACCTGTCCGTGCGCGCAGTGTGTCTGAACACACTGAACGAGACCCGCTTCATCATAGCCATGCACTCGTACCTCTCCGGCGAGTACATACCGAAGACTGTGGATGTTAACAGCATTGAGCCGCTGTTGCAAAACCGCAAGCTTTTCACGGGTGAGTGTGGTAATATACTACTTTTGGGGTAAAAGAATAACACCGTCTACACTCATAGTCCTACAGACATAGTCCGTACGGACATAGTCCGTAGGAATATGAGTGTAGACGGTGTTATTCTTTAACCGTAGGGGTTTCTTGTGTTGTGGGTGCCAATGTGCCAAGGGCACAAATACACGAACACTAAGACACAGAAATCTAATTTCGTCATCCTGATATTTGTATGGCTGGGGATCTAACCTGTATCCCATTGCGTGTCAGACTTGTATAGTAACCGCTTGGCTCTGCAAGTCGTCAAATTCTTAAAAAAGAAAAAGAATAACTATTTCACTAAGCCTATTCGTCCAACTCGACTGATTCGATCTTATTACCATCCCTAGTCATGTAAGAAAACTACAATTTAAATACATTTTTTGGGAACAACTAAGCTTACACATCTTCTCTTATAAAGCTGAAAGTTTGTGGGAATGAATGGATGGATGGATGTTTGTTACTCTATAACTTTAGAACGGCTGAACGGATCTGGATGAAATTTGGTACAGAGATAGATTATGATCTGGCATAATAGGCTACTTTAACTTTGGAAAAAAGCATTAACGCGCGCGTCATACGCTTGCAGTCGCCGTCTCGGAAGAGTGGGGTGTTACCAATGTTTTAATATGTATTCTAATTTTACTTTTTTTAACGGGTGAAACCGCGGGGATCAGCTAGTAGGTATCATTTATAGAAATTGACTTAATTTATCACTTTGCAGCGGAGAGCCTGTCCAACTTCAAAATCAAGATCGGTTACTCCATAGAAGAGGTGATGAGGGTCAACCCCAGGGTGTACGACCTGAGGCTTGTGGAGCGCGTCTACCAGAACCACATGTACCTGTTGTTCCCGGACATGAGACACAGGATCATGTACGTGATGATGAAGCCCGGCAGCTTCCCCAATACGACCATCTGTGCGTACCTGCATGCGGTGATACTGTCACTGCTCATCTGCGCTATTAACAAGCAGAAACTGGTAAGTAACAATGTAATTTAATGTTAGATTCAAAAAAGATTACAACGGCAGTTTAGTAACTTCATTTTATTTTTCATGTTCACCAGAAACTCTTTCATATGAGACCTATATTACGTGTATGCATATGGATCGTAATTTAATGGATTTTGCACGGTTGGATTTAAAATGTAATGTGATTTTAAATACAACAGTGCAATGGTGATAAGCTACTGTCTTAATATTCAGTTGCAAGATACTAACAAGAGCAAATTAACTAAAAGTTTGTAATATTATATTGTAGCTTATATCTTTTTTGCCTTATAACAGCAAAATTAAACACCTTTGCGTTCTGGTTTGATTTGTATATTAAGAAAGACATACTTATCTGACGTGTTCCAACTTAGTCCTCAGGAATAGCAACGCATCTGTACTGTGTGATTGACCATAGACTTGTTATCTTATCTAAGTTTGATCACAAATGTCTATACGTAGAACTGTCTACTTACATTCTGATGGACTTCTCATTTGCTACATAATTAAAAAATAATAATTCTTATTTGCAGCTTATATTTGGACTGCATGCTCTTTTGCTACTTAATTTAAAAAAAAATTAAATAACCATTATCTTATCTGGGCTTGATCACAAGTGTCTATACGAAGCAGTGGCTACTTACCATCTGATGGACTGCTGATTTGCTACAAATAAAAAGAAAAAAATCTTATTAGCAGCCAATATTCGGACTGCATGCTCATTTGCTATCGAATTAAAAAAAAATTAAATAACCAATTTTGTCATTCTCAGCCAATATTCCAAGTGGCGTCCCACAACTTCATGTCGCTGTACGACACGATAATGACGTCGAAATGGCCCCGCGCCCCCGTCCGCTACGCCACGAACAACGGCTTCAGATACGAGCCCTCGGAACGTCTGCACTACTTCGCCCAGACGATCATCGAGCAGGAGTGGTCTAAGTTCTACTCTGGGTTGCTGCGATCTGGTAAGTTTGAAGCATTACATACAGGCATGAAACCGCGACTTGCGAAGATCTCAACTGGACTAATAAATTAAGCAACGTTGGGCACGGCCGGCAGATTTATGGGTAACCGCTAGTGGCAAAAGTTACTTTATTATAAGGGCCCAAATTTTACTCCCACTTTATTATAGAATACTGATTAAAACTGTCTGTAAAATGCTTATCATTCATTGAAATGAATAATAATTATGGTATTAGTACGCTATATGATTGTCTATTAACAGGATGGGTGTTGCACCGTCACCTATTCGTGACCGGCGAATGGCTAGTGGGCTACGACATGGACTACGTGCCAGTCTTCGATTTCGAGAGGGAATCTCAGAACTCGCTGGTCGATTTCGAATCGTTCCAGGAATGTTTGCATCTCGCCATTGCTTACCGGAACGCTGAAATTGCGTTTGAGCCTGATGCGGAGAGTATCCAGGAACAAGTACACCAAGTGCACGTCGTCCAACCCACTATCGAACCTGAGCCCCAGCTGTCCGCCGAAGAGATACGCCGCCGTCGCTGGATCGAAGACAACGAGATCACCCACATTGGCGACTGCGTCATCGGCCAGGCTCCCCGGGGAAGGAAAAGGCGCGCCAAGAAGGATTGACACCTCTGCTGGCTCGTCACGAAGGTCTGCAAGTGTCTCCGCAGAGCCAGAAGGCTCCGACGTTGAGTGCGGATCTGTGCGTATCTGTGATCGATATACAGGCGTAGTGATTTTCAGAAAAAAACAGTACTCGAAGACTTTTCACGCTTTAAATCGTATTAAAATATTATATTGACCCTTTTCCCCCTTCGTAGTGTCCTAAGTGTAACGTAGAACGCATATTTACATGAAAGTTTTGGAAATGTATTCACGACTTCGGTCTCAAAATTAGTATTTATTGCAAATCGACTGTCCCCGTACTATCATATTTTATGTATGATATAAAATGTTTAGTGTTAATGTTGTTGGCCAATGGGAATCGTTCCGTGGCTTCCAGTGGAGCTTAAGTGACATATTGTAGAATGCTATAAGTAGAACGTCATAAAGATTGTAATCCAAATTGCCGCCTCTTTAGGTTACAGTCTTTATGGCACTAAGTTAGGTAAAGCCGGCCTTAACCATCTAGGGGCCCTAGGCGAGTCACACATTTAGCTCTCTTTATCTATTCTAAAATTCATTATAAAACGGAAAACATTGGGTTTTTTTATCGTGAGATGGCCTCCGTGGCGCGACTTACACCCCGGCGCTTTGAGACAGCCCGGGTCGCTCCCCTTTATCCCCCTCTAAGGCCGTCAGGGAATTTAGTGTTCATTTACTTAAAATTATGAACTGCATAAAGAATGTAATCCAAAATGCCCCTTAATCTTTCTTTGGATTACAATCTTTATTGCATTGGTTACATTTACATCTTAAACCATCGATTGTGTTATGGCAGATAAAATCATATTAGGTAGAACTGCGTAAAGACTATAACTCAAAATACTGCGTTTTTCTTTAAAATATATTCTTTATTGCTCTAATTTAAGGTTATATCTACAGATATTTAATATGTAGTGGCATTTTTCTATACAATATTTTGCATGTTTTTGTTCTTATATTATTTATTTATTATATTTTTCTATTAAGTATTCATGATAAAAGTTTCTTTTTTGTACTTCTTGTCGCCCATGTTTAATGTCTGTAGACTTATTCTCTCCTTTCCCTTGTGAATGTTATAGATAAGGAATTTGACCATTAAATGTACAGCTTTTCAAATATTTATAGATCTTTTATGAGCTGTCTGGGTATGGTCAAATTTTTGGAAACATTTCGTGGCTGATGTGAGAAAATTTCAAATCTAATAAGGTATTTGAAATTTACACAAACTATTGTTGTATAAAATTCTTTGATGTAAAGATTTTATTACCAATGTGAATAGTTCTCTTTAATGGAATATAGTAAATTATTATCATATCTATTCATATGAACT
>DWPV01005172.1:0-12734 GCA_018251915.1 Urbanus proteus proteus
ATTTGAAGGGTGTGGTTAGGGAGACATACTTATCTGAGGCGTTCCAACTTAGCCCTCAGGGGTAGCAACGCATCTGTGGTCAAACTCAGGTAGGTTCTAGATCTTATCTGGGGTTAATTTCAGATTTCCATGGGCGGCTGTGGCCACTTACGAACAGGTGCACTGCATGCTTGTTTGCTAAGTCAGAGTAAGAGTGCGTTCACACAGACCGCCTCGGAGAGGAGAGCAGATGTTCTGAGGTCTGAACGACTCTAATATTACAATATGGTAAGAAAAATCCATAAAAAATAAATATATTAAAAAATCATCACCCCTTGTTAAAACAAGTGCCTCTAGATTATTTTGGGGATATTTATTTTTTAGTTATGAATCAACAACAACAAATATAGCCTGATATTAAACTCATTGATATCTGTCATTGACTCCACATTATTGTCACACCTATTTTTATAATAGCAACAGTTTTAATTTTTTCAGTTTTAGTTTGTAATTTTATCAAGACTTCGATTACAAAAGTCCATGAATGGAAGCCACATACTATTAGGTGAATTGCATGTTTGTTTGCTATTACTGTCGTATAAATAGAATGTATACAGTTTTGAGAAGCCAATATCTGTTTCTACCTAATGTTTATTGTTTGTATGCAACTCATAGTAGGTTTACCGACCAACTAAGACATGGGTGTTTTAAGTAGATTTATTCTGAAGTTAATAAGGCGCTTTGGGGTCACTTCAGTTAAAAATAAATTCTGTATAATTTGGAACATTTCTATAACGGAGCTGTGGTGAGATGTTCTAATACTGGAGGGGCTGTAGAGGAGCAATGGAGAGATGCGCTAAGGTGGTAGCACCATACCATTGTCACCACAAAAGGGTGGTATGGCGGGGTGAGGAGAGGGGATTGACGTATGCCATACATTGGAGCTATGATTATTGTTTTAAAATTAGAATAGAATTTTAGTTGAAAAAGAAATTTTCTTGACAACTGGCTTTTATTTCAGTCTAGAAAAATATAGAAAAACAGGTTTATACATCTGAATATCTTCCAAACCATAAGCAATTTCATGATATGCCAAATCGTAGTAATTTTACTACAATTTGGCTATGTTCATCAGATCCTGCGCCCAAGTTTAAATCTAATGCTATTTGCTAATTATGCTAAACTAGCTCATCCCTGTGCATCTGCACACAAACAGACACTCTAATTTTATTTATTTGTATAGATTTATTTCTATGCAATGTTACCCCACAGCACCTTAATGAGATATGAGATATTTTTTTACACATACTTATTGTACACGTACTAAGTATATATGTAATAATATGATGATGCATGGGTATACGCGTTAGAATCTTTGTGATTATTGGTGATTAGTTTTTGCATGCCGCTTCACTCGCGTAATGTGTACATGTACATTAGCATTTATAATTAGGTTTGTGTGCTTTAGATATAATGCGAATGTAATTCATTCCTATCAAGAGGCTGTTTGTAGCCCCAGGGAGTAATAAGTTTTTTTGGGGTGAAAGGAACCCTATTTCCTTTTCCAAACCCCTTATTGTGTGCAAAATTTTTTAGTGATTGGTTGAGTAGTTAAAGTGTGAAGATGTTACAAACAAAGAAACGGACATTTGCAATTATAATAATTAGGACATAGTTGCACTACTGCACCTATTTTGGTTGTATAATACCAATGTTAAGTCCTATTCTAGTTTGAAGGATTTATTGAAATTTATACATTGATGATATTGTACAACTTATTTCCCAGAGATAATAACGGAACTGTTGTCGATTTCAGATATTACTAATCTTATTCACTTGATCTTTATTACCAATGTCCATTAGTAGCAATAACCATATAGCATCAACTAAATTGTTAGTTAATTTTTTTTTATAATATGGAAGTAGTGAACAAGCATGTAGACCACATGATGGCCACTGCCAGCCATGAACATCTGTAATCGACCCCAGATAAGATCAGTCCTACCTGAGGTTGGTCTCAGATGTGTTGCTACCCATGAAGACTAAATTGGAATGCCTATGATAAGTATATCTCCATTACATCCTTCTAACCAGAACAGCAGCGCTACACTGCTGTTATAAGGCAGAAATAGGTATGGCGGTGGGGCCGCCGGAGACGAACCACAAAAGGCTCTACCACCTACTACCTACCATCTATACTACTACTACAGTACTATTTTCAATAATCCAATTAAGAATTACTTATTTAAATAGTTGCAATGTAATGTTTAATTAGCTGCATATTTTACAGTATTAACATACTGTGTAATATGATAATCTTCAAATTGTTTTATTTTATCTAAAATTACAAATAAATATCCCCATTTTATAGATATTGATACCTAAAGTATAAATAAAAATCATTGTGTTTGTTTTATTATTGTGCAATTACAGTGTCATTGAGTTATTGCGATATAAATTTCAAACAAGAGCTATTTGAAGTGTTTGTTTCAAGAAAGATATATTTTAGAATATGCATGCTAGATTTCTCATTATGTAATTAAGAACTTTTTAATTTTCTTATCACTTATCAGTAAGTTCACTTTGTTTATGTTCTTATCACGAACTTTATATTTTAAATCTGTTGCCACCATAAGACAACAAATACTCGTTTCGATTGAATTTAGATGAAATTAACCATTTCTCAAAGAAATTCCTAGAAGTTGAGACGCCATTTTGTTGTTTATTTTCAGTTCAGAGATCGTAAATCCGCTTTTACTTGAAGTAAATCATTTACCTGGAAATTTTAATTTAATTCCTCGCAGTTTCCATTAGTTTCTGTAGGTTTTCAGAAACAGTTTTGCAAATAAGTTGTCAGCAATGAATCCACAACACATGCAGCCACCATTACGTGTCGAATAGAACTTGTTTCCGCCGACAGAGGCGCTGTGCGTTTCTGTGTCAATGTCAAACGGACAGATTCTTGGTTGAAAAGTTCGATTTATGCCGATTTTTCATTAAACTTTGTGTAGTATATATTATCACAATGGTACGACAAACAATATTATCATTTACTCATGCCTCATGCACTCATGTAAATCGATTCCTTCTAAAATAGATTTTATTTATCCACTATGTTATTAATATCTTCGTCGCAGAATTTAAAAAAAAACTATAACTTGTCTATGATTGTATAAATGCGCGGGAAAACCAAATTTGTTTGCAAAGTTTATTACGTCACTTATATCATGACTTATATTGTAACAAACTCGTTGTTGTCTACTAATTCAAAGAATATTATGTAAAAGCTTTTATTTATCGTGCAGTTGATAAGATTATTGGGTGAAATAAAATCTCGTGTCAATCAAAAACATTATTTATTTTCTATACAATTTACATTACTCTTCGCGTCACGAGTGCAGCATCCTAAGGTATACTTTATTACAACGAATTTACAATAAAATTAAAATAATCGACATATCATAGAACAATTAATCTAACTATATACATACTTATGTCCTTTTTATACTTTTCAATTTAATTTCTGTACAAGTGCGTCCATGATTTGTTAATTCTGTTGCAAGTGATAGTTTTGTTATATAATAATACGTGTTTATATTTGACGGTGTTATGTGATTTTAAGCTGAATGTCTTATGTTAATTTCGAATTGAGCAATAAAATGGCACAATGTATTAATTTTAACATTTAATTTCCATTTTTAACGTTACAATAATTTTGTTAAACGCCCAAATTAATCTTATATACCTACTATATTGTAATATGAAGGCACAATGCTTACATTTTCTGTTTACAGCAAAATTTGCCGCCATTTTTTTCTTAAAACTCAAAGGGTATTTTCAAATATCACGTTTTTTATTTATATGTTGTTAAAATGTAGAATATACATTACTCAGCTTTTAATTATAGAAATTATTGTTGCATTGGACATCAATATCTACAGAGATATGCTTGGATTTTTACTTACCTTATGTTTCGTGTGTGAGTGAATATTGTCCTTGATTTAAGATAAAGGTGCAGGAGATTTTAGACAAAAATCTTTTTATAGAATATAAACTCGAAGTGGTGCAATGTTTTATAGTTAATTTGTTACTGTTAGGTGAACTACAAAAAGTTAATTTCTACTCAGTTTTATAATTGAAAGATTTGTGAGTATTTTTGCAAAGGTATATATAATTTGATTTTGATTTAAAAAAGTTATGTATGTAACTCAAAATGACGGCTTGTGCATCTTTCTCGCACTTATATTAAACGGGCGAGAGATAAATTCAAATGCCGCTTGAAATTAATTATCATTTTCTTCTACGAATCAAATTAAATAATACAAAATACGAAATAGGTTTTTAAATCAAGGGTTAGCTCAAATTTAAAGCTCAACAAGATTATTGTTTCATAGTAACAAGATAAGGTCTTGGTGTAGGTATATAAATTTTATTTTTACGAAAACTTAATAACTTTCAGTTAAAATAACTTCCTAAATGTTGATCCTTGATTATCTTCAAGCTCGATGTTATAAGAAATAATTCTTCAGACTTCGTCATAGTTTCAGTAGTAAATTGAGATCGAAGGATGGTGATATCAGAGTTGTGATGATGACTGATATGATCGGTTGTGTTGAAATGAAAGAATATTTTGTTGTGTTGACATGTATTTAATGTTAACCATGTAACTACAAGTTCCTAATACCAATGAAAGGCTAAGAAATAAGATCAAAACTAAATAATAATTGTTACATTATCTTAAAAGTATGTAAAATGCCAGAGTGCAGTTTCGTTTTGGTTCTGTTTAGGAGTTTCTTGAACATGGTTTCGTGCTACTATGCAAGTATTGTGTATCAAAGTTCGGTAACCGCTAACATGAGTGTGACTTGTTAGAGATAATTTGTTAAGACTGCTTGTTGTTATACTAAATTGGCTCCTAAATTACATCCATGAAGATTATAGTAAAACGTTTTGTGCAAACTACCCTCAAAAATTGTTAATACTTTTACTGTAATCTCCAATGTTAGACGGCATTCGAGTGTGTAGAAACACATTTGTGTGATCACTAGTTCAATACAATCCATCGAGCTATTATAAAATCATTACACCAACCAAAACAATATTACATACACAATTTATATGTACATTCAACACAAATATAAGCTATCACGACATCAATGCCCTAACGCTAAAACATTTATTTATTTATTTTTTATTTCAAAATATTTCTAGAGAAAAAGATATGCATCTATTTACCTGATAACAATGGTTTTTAATCAGCTATTTTAAGGGCCTATTTCTTTTAATTTTCAAGTTGTCTATAACACTGTTTACGTTATGACTAATGGAAAAATTATCAGGAAATACGACTACCCTCTTGTACGTTAAAATTTTATACTTTCGGGTAGTTTGGTAGTAAATGGGTCCATATCATAAACAGTTATATAGTCAATCTAACACACTTCACGCCATACAAACATCTATACTTACATTTTAAACGAAAGATTTTATGTGTGTTGACAATAACATTCACATTCTAATTCTAACTTCGATACCAGTCGAAAACTACACAAAAATTCTGAGTCCGAGTATCAATAAGTTGCTAACTTGTTGACCAGCATATATTTCAAGTCACACATTTATCTATAAATTGCAAGAATAAGTTTTTAGTGTACTTCTAGATAGCGTTCACATTATGTGTCGGATTTCTTAGTCTGACGGCCAGAATATTTTTAGCATAAGAAATTTTTTTAGAAAAATTTTACGGATCATAATTTTTTCCCTCTAATCGAATATAATTGACATTGCAATGACACTTACTACTAGCCTAAAGAGTGCTAAAACTATTTCTTACATTAGTTTTGGTTCTTAAGTTAAAAATGGCCAAACAATTACAAATGATTAGAATTGCTTCTACATTTTTTATTAAAATTCACGAAACACATGCAATGAAACTGAAACATGCACACTCCAAGCATAGGCCTAGTATAATAAAAAAAAAACGAAAATAAAAACCAAAATGTCTACCTTAAACCAAGTATTTATTTCTTGTACAATTCACAACTGTCGCGTTTCAGTACAACCAATGTATTGAAAATCTCACATACACTTGACCAAATTCAATATACCACAAAATGTACGAAAACAAGGTTTTTTTTCATGAAACTAAAACATATACGTTTATTTCTTTTAAACGTCACCACGAAAACAAAGTCACAAATTAATTACATCTAATTATAAATGGGAAAACGCGGTGCCACCTTCAAACACATACCACATCGCGTCTGGTTAGTCTTATAATTCATTGAAAAAAAAAAAGAAATTTACATCGATTTTTTTGAAAATGACACCGCGGACAATGATACACAACTAAATTCTAAAAATTACATAAGTGGGAATAATGCTTAAACAGTACCTAAAGAGCTAATTTCATAAAACAAAATGCATACGCATTGCACGGAACTCTTCGCTCCGGACACGAACGAAAAAAAAGAAAAAAAAAAAAGGAAATAATATTAAAAATAAAATAAAAAATAAAAATGGAAATGTTAAATGTGTTATACATGAAAATTTTTGTTACTGTGTCTAATATTAAAAGAACTAACTGTTAATGTCTTTATAGGAGTGATCTAGATCACAAATAATCGTTAATTATTATTATTTTAAAGGAATTATTCAACATCGTTGATCGTTGCCATTGTGGAAAATTACACCCATGTCATTATGCGCCATATTTGTCAATGGTAACTGCTAACTGTGACCGATGTCTCTATGCGTATTATTTGGAGTTTATTTTTAAACAATGGCAATCCGAGTCCCCCCCCCCCTCACTCGTGCTGGTGTGCCTGTGTGTGTCTGTGTGTTGCCTCCGTCTTGATATGTGTGAGTGTGTGTGCGCCGCAGCATCGCCGTTAGCTAGAAGCAAATATTTTCAAAATGTGAGTTCGCATGTACCGACAATGCCGATTAGCTGAAAAAATGTGTTTTTGAAGTGTTTTTTCGTCCTTACTTATGTTATTTTGTTTTGTTACTTAATCTTAATCGGAATCTAAAATAAACTTAATCGGAAAAAAAAGTAAATAATACAATTCGTTTTTTTCAAAGCTTTTAAGCGTATTAACCAAAATATTTGTACACTAATAAAAATCTTATTGTATATACTGAAATTGACAAAGATATTATCTATTGCTATTTCTTTACTTAAATGATATTTAAAAAAGTAAACCCAAATGGATATCTTCAAGTATTATTAGTCCAAAAAAAAAGTTAACAAAACACCCCCAAAACATATTTTTTTACTAAACGGCACATAATGTTGTAAGTATAAAGTATAAATTAATGTCAGTAATCAATAAATATATTTTTAAAACGAGCAGAAACAGAAAATTAAGGCAAGAAACAACCAAAATGTCAGAAAAGAACAAAAATAAATAGATTAAAAACGAAAATATAGATAAAAAAAAACAAATTTTTGCTCGTGTATTTTTGTTTGTGAGAAAAGACATGTACTTATAGTGTTTTCTTTACATTAATTAATTGTATATTTAATTATAAGTATATTTCTTATTTGTCATTGTGATATGTAGTTTGCCACTAACAAGCATTAACACTAATACCGTCATACGCACACGAACATACATATTACTACGAAAACATATATATAAATTGACTTTTTTATTATTAATACGAACGTAAAATGTTCTAATGTGTTTCAAATGTCTATGTACAAATTGAATGATACATTTGTGGCTAATATTGTCCATTTTTAACCAATTTCAAGTATCTTTAAGCTCTTAAGTAAAGGTATATAATTATTATGTCACTTTAAAATTATAGGATATCTTCTTTATTAATGTTTATTACGAAGCATTTGCTCGAATTCGAAGGCACCACTGTCACACCTGTTTCTGCCTAACAACAGCAGTGTTAAGTGTTTCTGTGTTCTGGTCTGAAGTGTGTATGGAAGGTATGCTAATCCTAGGTGTTTTAACTTAGTGACTGATGTGATGGTAGCAAAATATAACATTCAGGACATTGTCAATTTCAGAATTAATTAAAGTAATATGAAAACTAGGCAAAAGGAGCAAAGGCACCCCAACCAGGTGGACTGATGACCTGAAGAAGACAGCGGGAAACCGCTGGATTCAGAAAGCACAGGACCGGTTGGAGTGGCGCCATCTAGGGGAGTCATATATCCAGCAGTGGACCTCAAAAGGCTGATGTATAGATGGATTATAAAACATTTTTTTAAAATATTAACGACACCTGAATTTCACAGTAGAACATTTTCGTTCGCCGAGACAGGTCAAATACTCGGTACAGTCGCGCACAAACAATCGTTACGTCACTATCAGCTACATTACAAGACCGCTTAAGTACAAATCTAAATTGAGCTCCGACAAGCTTATAAAGCAACACGTTTGAACATTTTTAACAAAATAAACGACTTTCGTGCGCAACTGTATCTAGGAATATTTTTCAAATATATTATAATATAGATGATTTCATTAAGTATGTGTTTTTGGTTCTATGTATACATTATAATATTATGCAGTTTAAGGTTATCCTGTTATTAATTTCGTTTATCATCTCTTATCTATTTACAATTTGCTCGTATAGGGAATTGATTGCAGAGCGAAAAACATAATACAAAAGTAGGGATTTTTGATACCTTTTTCACAGATATATGATTGCATTTTCAAAGTCATGTAAACTATAGAACCGTGTACACAATAATGAAATGACCTATACGATTCTTATTCTAACAGGCTCAACTAGAGAACGGTTCGAAAAATTGACACCTTCGTCCATTTTTAATTGTTACGGTGTTAGTCACAACGATATGTTGATTAATTCTTATAATTTACATTTAAAATTTTCTAAAAAGGAAAAATAATTGAAAAGTAAATTTTTTGCATATTTTTCTCTATTTTAAAGTGGCTTTACAATTAAAACTATTACTTTTATCTTATAATCAATCGAGTAATTTGAGACCATTCAACTAGTGCAATTAATTCACATTCTTACATTAATAATTAACATAATTCGTACAATAATAATTAATTAATTAATTATGTTTATAATATTTTTTTCATATTTTTTATGACACTCGAGTACTTGCACTTACAAAAGATTATAGCAAATTATAACGCATAATGGCTTCCACATATATTATTATGTACAGGTGTTTCTTTTTAATTTTTTTATCTATATATTTTATTTATCCATTAATCTAACAATTTTAATAAACTTTGGCTTATTATTTGGCTTAGATGAGAGTAAATTAAAAGGAGAAAAGGATATTTTGAAGGTAAAATTAAATTTTGATGTCAAATGCTCTAGTGTCAGATAATAAGAAATGTAATTTAGGAAATGTTCTTGTACAATTTATATAAGAATATAAATATATATATTTCGTTAAAATAACGAAGAAAGGTATATATAATATAATATAAAAGGTCCCATCTATATTTTTGCTTGTTAAAATTTATTTAAAAATCGTTTTGTTCTACGTATAGGAATAAATTAAAATATTTTTTTCAAATATTTATATGCTATATTATTATATCTATAGCACAAAGAAACATTTATTAAAAAGTTCGAAGCGCAGTTAAAATTTTAAAAGGTTATTTTACAAGCAAATATAAAGATGTGTTTTCTCTATGGTCCCTACTGTAAAACTGCTTAAAATATAGACAATCTTTATTTTTTTAAACGGCTAATTTATATAGATGTCAAGGGTAGTAAAGATTCAGTCCAAAAATTTTAGCAAAAACAATTATTTAAATAAAAAAATAAAAACGAGAGGGGTTTTCAGAAAGGTTTTAGTCAAAAAAATATTGAGTCACTTCTATGTATATTTGCATTTCAAGCACCTACGGTGGCAGAATGTTGAATAACCTATGCCTTTTTACAGAATAAAAGTTAGGCCGGTGTCTATTCTACAATATATGTCCGAATGGTTTTTTAAAAGTACAATAATATTATTATTAACATCAATAAAATACATCGCACCTAACCGTAATATTTATTTAATTATTTATATATTCATTTGTGCAGAAAACCAGCAATTTAATATTTACCATAACTTTACACTCTACATTAAATTTACAAATATTATCGAGGAAAAACAAAAATCGACAACTATACCATTCAAATCTATCGATAACAAATTAATTTTTTTTGAAGCTGGTAACATTATTTACTCTTTGGCTTAACCTTTAATAATCGACGTTGGCAACACCGACCAACTATGTCAGTGTTCACGGCCTAAGGGCGATGACAAACTTGCTATTTTTTGCATTTAGTTTTGTCGATAAGTCGCACAAAAAACGTCAAAAAAAATTTACATGTTTTTACATATATTTTAATCAAAGCTAATTCATAAATTATTATGTAAGTATTCATTTTAAAAATAGGTACGGATATTCTAATTGGAACTTCAATCATATGGATATGTATGCGATTGTTAAAAAAATCGAATTTTCGTGCGACAAATCGCCAAAAACCTAAAAAAGCAACCCACATACCATCGACCTTATAACCCAAAACAAACAAAAACAAAAAAAAAAACAGAACATCACTAACAAATACGTCAAAAAAAAAAACCATTCCGAATCGACTTAACATTTTGGTCCGTTCGTCGTCCACGAAACAAACGAAAGAAAGAGACAACCAAAAAACACAATTTACATACAAATACGATACAATACAATACAATACAATACATGTCTTTTATTTAAAACACTTTGCATTACCCGGGATTCGGTCCCGTTGTATAACATGTCACTTCACTATATAATTATATATTATCGTGTATAATAATATATAAACCGGGATTTCTTACTAGTACATATCGTGTTCTAATCCATTGTTCTGACCCTGTCGGCTCTGGTTTTGTTCGGGGCTCTGTTTCGACTGCGACTGGCCCTTCCCCTGGCCGATCTGTCTGGACGAAGAGAAGCACAGCTTCATCACGAACGGGAATTTCGCACCTGGAAAAGTTCGACGAAATATGGAGGGTAGGTTGAATAAAAGTCGATAAATATTGAAGTAAAAAAAAAAGTTATAAAAAAAAGTTAATTACAGAGAGTGCTTCAAGAAACTAACGGCCAACATTCAGCAGCAAAGAGGCATAATAAGTAGAATAACTAGAAAAAAATTAAAGTAAATTAGGACGGTAGTCTATGTTAATATTGATATGAATATTTTTATTTAAAATTAACTGACAGGAGGGTAGTTAAAGCAAATCTTGACACATTTTTTTTAAATAACACTGGCTAATAATTTGATTAAGAGATATAAATAAATTTCTGAGAGTATTTTTTTTAAGTTGTTTGAGCAACTGGTGGGTTTTTTGAAAAATACTGACACGCTTAAGGGAAATTGTTAATAAAACTTTTTGGGATATTTAACGTTTCGGGCGGTAGTTTAAACTCTTTATACTGATTTGTGGAGATTACACAGTGAAGGGTTGTAAAGTGTGATACGCACCTGGGTGTTGTATGGTCGCATGGTTGCACGCCATGATGGCCATCACCGACTGCGAAATGTTCTGGAACTCCATGAGGCCTGACGATGATCTGGAATGCACCATATGAGGTAAGTTAATTATGATATTCGTATGTATTGGTTTTTTACTTTCGTAATAACGATGATTCGATGTTCAAAACAGAGCAAAATACACTATTTCTTTAATTTACGTGTAACTTAATTTCTACGCGAATTCATCAGTTGTTAGACAGTAAATAATTATACAACATTCAATGAGTAAGCATATATCCTCTTACGTACTCATTCTGTAATGAATGAGATAATAAAAAGGTAGCTAATAATTGAACCAAAGGGCAAACGAATCTACACATACAGTAAAAAATAATTAGTAACAAATAAGATTGAATTATCAAAGTAGGATGCAGCCATCCTGGTAAGTGACCACTGCTAGCTACAAACATCTGTAACATACTCCATATAGAACAGGGTGTTTTATTTAAGTCAATAACAGATGCGTCCATCTTGACAACCACTCCTAATGATTTAAATTCATCTACACTCTTCTATGTTAACACAAGACCAGCTCGACACTGGAAATGTCAAAAAAACACCAACCTTTCGCTCTTAAGCGGGAACTTGGAGATAGTGTGCGGCGGTGCGACCCCGTAGTCCTTGAACACCTGCAACAGCTGATCGTCGGATACGTCGGGGGGCGTGTTGAAGAAGTGCAACACCTGGGGGAAGGTAACGAGAAACGTGTATCTAGTACTAATATTCTTAGTTTAATTGACTTCTGCTCGTCGAGACGAATCATTTGAGCACAAACTTGATGGGTTTACTGGCAGTCATTGAAGAGTTCCGCTTCCAACCTTCTGGTTCCAACATCAGATCAGATCGGAAATGTCAAATTATTGTACATATTGTGTTAGGATTACATTGTTTGTTAGTTATTTACATGTATAATAAAAATTGGCTACAGGACTTTACAGAACAAATGAAATAAAATAGACAATATACGATGTGACATAAAATTAGGTCTACAATAAAAATAGCAGTGTTTTTAGGACTAAAAAACAAAAAAAATGTAGGGAATTATGTTATAAATATGACTTGAATCAATAACAGTCCTAAGAATAAACAAAAAAATTAAAAATATACTACTTTTAGTGGCGCCTCTATTAATTAAACGGCAAAATTAAACAAAATCTTCGACTATAATAGTATATTACGATACGGGTGACCTATGTTGCCTATTACGGCACGGCGTGAAGTTAGCGCCCGAG